>CAIGQQ010006936.1:931859-963288 GCA_903798035.1 Danio albolineatus
CATGGCAAAAAAGCCACATAAGAAAGAATGCCCTGATTAGCCTGCTAAGCTAACGGTTTACCCTCATGGCAAAAAAGCCACATAAGAAAGAATGCCCTGATCAGCCTGCTAAGCTAACGGTTTACCCTCATGGCCAAAAAGCCACATTAGGAAGAATGTCCTGATTAGCCTGCTAAGCTAACGTAGCAATGGACAATTTGGAGAATAGAGTCAAGTTGGAGAAGCTGCAAACAGTAGCGAATAAGGTCAGTCGTTTTTATCTTAATGACACGGTCAATGATCCCTATACAGCAGTGCCAGTGTGTCAAACTGTAAGATAATCTAGTTTATCGTAAATTTCACAATGATTCATCTGTAGCTGCCATATAACAGCAGAGGGAAGATTGATAATAAGAAGAAAACCAATAACTACAAGGAGTGCTCCAGCACCTTTGGTTCTTGGCCTCATTAATGTTAAAGGGATAGTTCACCCAAATAATGAAAATGCACTATTGACTCATGTGGTTTTTAAACGTGATGAGTTTCTTTTTTAATCTGAACACAAAGGAAGATGATCTGAAGAAAGCTGAAAACCTGTAACCATCGACCTCCATTGTAGGAAAAACAAATACTATAGGAAAAAGTGAAGGTTTCCAGCTTTCTTCAGAATGTTTTCTTTGTGTTCAACAGAAGAAAGTAAGTCAAACAGGTTTGGGACGAGTAAAGAGTGAGTGAATGTTCAGTTTAATAATGGCGTCTTAGTCAAATAAACAAATGCAAACTATTCATTTTTCTAAACCATACACAGAAAGCTGTAGCAAATTCACAAATAAACCTTCAATTAAAATTCATAATTTAAAAAAATGATCATTAAAGAAAAAATAATAATTTCACATTGTAATAAATGTGTTGCATATTAAACATTTTCCATTAAAAAACAGCAACATGTAAATATTTCAGTCCCTGTCTGTAAAACCAGACAGTTTCCAAATCTTTGAACAGGTCTTTACATTAATTATTTGATCTAATTATATCCAACTGTGCAGTGCTTAATTTGTGAATTGCGAGGTCCCGGAACAGATCGGGGTAACGGATCTGGCATGTTACCCAAGGATGGAGAGGTGTCGCGCATGAAAGTGGAGTGGTGTTGCGGATGAAAGTGAATAGGGTTGGTGGGGGTCGCGGAAGAAAGTGAAAGTGAACAGCGGACTGGGGAGGAAGGCGGTTGAGGAGGGGGAATCGGTAAAATGAGGTGCCGGATCAGATTTCAGAGGTGTGGATCCGGATCCGGCGTGTTCCGGCACAAATTAAGCCCTGCATGTATGACAGGGATCACCAAACTTGTTCCTGGAGGTCCGGTGTCCTGCAGATTTTAGCTCCAACCCTAATCAAACACACCTGAACAAGCTAATCAAGCTCCCACTGGGTATACTTGAAACATCCTGGCAGGTGTTTTGAGGCAAGTAGGAGCTAAAGCCTGCAGGACACCGGACCTCCAGGACCGAGATTGGTGATGCCTGATGTATGACATCATGTCACATCCACGCTAAAGCCTTTTGTGTGAAGTCATTAAAGTGGATTTATTAAAATTCCATTCCAGCAACATTCTTCTATCTGCCAATAAAAAAAATAAAAAAGTGATACTATCGTTCATCATATTTGCATGTTCCGGTATTTATAATCTTTCGACATGATTGCATCAGCATGTTTTTAGCGAAATGTAAAATACATCGCTCCGGGTACGTTTCATTGAATGTTTCAGACGACAAATCCGCTAGGAGGCGCTTTTAAAATCTGAAATACGTTACATTTTTATATGTAGTTAATAACAAAAGATATACTGCATGTTTTTGGGTGTGAGACGTAGTTTGGACAAAGTTGTCTGCGATTCTTCCTATTTTGAAGTCATACAGTGTGAAACTCCCTGTCGCCGATCTATCTTGCAGTGTAAACAAAGCAGCGACAAAACACGAGCCCAGATAGTCCTGCAGTGTGACACGACCACTTTGAAAATCAGCATGTTTTTAGCGAAATGTAAAATACATCACTTCGGGTACGTTTCATTGAATGTTTCAGACGACAAATCCGCTAGGAGGCGCTGTCTACATTTTTTAAAATCTGAAATACGTTACATTTTTGATGAGTACATTGTTGTACGTTTTAGATACACATCCTTCTCATACACCCACGCAAAAGAGGAGCCTATCATACAGATCACCTAGACCAGCAAACCACTGACCTAAACCCAACCAATACTTACTCCCAGAGCCGTTTATATCGAAGCTGATATTTATCCGCAACATGTTGGTTGATTTGTCATTTTTTACGAGGTGGGTCATTAGCCCATTGCTCAACCCCTAACCTGGAGGACCAGGACATACACTACGGACAATTCAGCTTACCCAATTCACCTACAGTGCATGTCTTTGGACTTGTTGGGGAATCCCACGCGAACACAGGGTGAACATGCAAACTCCACACAGAAATGGCCGGGGCTCGAACCAGTGACTTTCTTTCTGTCAGCCGACAGCGCTACCCATTGCACCACTGTTCTGCCCAACTCAACCAATAGTGTTTTCAAAAACAAACAGATGAGAAAAGTGCAGTGTGATCACAGAGCTTTACTTTGCTTTTACCTCTTTTGTGGAACTGTGATTGTCCTGCAGGTACAACATCTTACAAAGCGAGCTACCGAGCAAACTGACCACAGCAGAAAAATCGTCCATATAGGATAGGTGAGGCAAACCATAGATGCCATTAAGTTGTTTTGTGGTATTATTTGATGTTGTGCAAAGAACTGCACCAAATAATCCTTTATTCGTTTATTGTATGTATCAATAATGTGAAAAGAAAACTGTAGTGTTCAATTTAACTAGAATCTCCAGTCAAACTTAAGGTTTTTTCAGCTTCATAACATGTTAGGCTGAAGCACGTAATTCCAATTAGTCTGTTGCATTTTGTCCTTCAGATGAATTCAATCATAATGGTCACTTACTTTACCTGACAGAAGTCTTGTCGTCGATTCCAGTCGTAAGAGCAACAGATAATAACTTGACTTCTAGTTGATCATTTGGAAACGTGGCTGAAGGTCGATTTTTCCAATGATTCATTTTTGAACTGCCTCCAAATCATCACCAATACTGCAGAAGACCTATTGGAGCCCACATGGACGCAAGATTGTCACAGAAATCAGTCAAGTTTGGTTAAGGAAAAGTCATGGTTTGGGGTTACATTCAGTATGAGGACCTGCGAGAGATCTGCAGAGTGGATGCCAACATCAACAGCCTGATGTATCAAGACGTTTGTGCCGCCCATTACATTACAAACCACAGGAGAGGACAAACTCTTCAGCAGGATAGCGCTGCTGCTCATACTTCAGCCTCCACATCAAAGCTCCTGAAAGCAAAGAAGGTCAAGGTGCTCCAGGTTTCAAGTAGGTATCGCTGCAGCCCCGAGAGTGGGAGGGATTACACCGCGAATAGGTTGGGTGACCTCCAAGTGGGAGGGACTTAAACCGCAAGTAGGTTGGGTTTAGGTGGTGTAGGTGGCAGTAGTATCTGGATGCAGCCTTTATGATGCAAGATGAGATTGCATCACTCAGCGACGCAATGTCAGACACAAGAGTGAGTGACGTCACTGTGACGGGTAGGGTTAGTTGAGCGCATTAAAAAGCATTGGATGCAGCTCAGATTGCACTGCACCAGGTCTGCAGCCAGACCCCTCTCGTAGGTGGAGCAGATATTAATAAAAACACATCAGGTTACTGTGAGGTTGGGTTTAGGTGTAGACGTTAATAAAACACAATATTGGACTCTGTGTCATGTACAAGACATTAAATAAATAAAAACAGCCCACTTGGAGCTCAAGTCCCATCCACTTGGAGCTGGCTCCGATCTCCATTTATAACCTTTTCCCAGTTTTGGCCAGCCCAGTCACCAGACATGAACATTATTGAGCATATCTGGGGTAAGATGAAGGAGGAGGCATTGAAGATGAATCCAAAGAATCCTGATGAACTCTGGGAGTCCTGCATGAACGCTTTCTTTGCCATTCCAGATGACTTTATTAATACGTTATGTAAGTCATTGCAGAAATGCAGTCCTCCAAGCTCATAGGAGTCATACAATCGTTATTACATAATCGTCTTATAATCGTTTTTACAAATTTAAGTGGATTGAATATAAAACAATTGTCCCCAAAAAACGTAATAATTCTGTTGTTTCAACTCATTGCTGGAACGAGGACCAAAAGTCATATTATTCTGGAAAGGCAAATGGGGTTAATATGAATTTTTTAGATGGCAGGATGAATTGTAGGGAACATACAGATGTATTCCTGAATGTGCTGATACATGTGGTGACGGTCACTGCAGTCTGGACTCATCTGAGTTGGCTGCTTTCTATTTGTGAACCCTCTGCTTGTAAACAGAGAGAACTGGTCAGGGCTCAAAGTCTGACCCATGGGCTCGCAGCCGCCACACATGCAACACCTGCCAATAAAACACAGGAGAAAACAAAACAACCATTATATATTAGAGTTTGTGTTTGTATGAATTCACAGTCAGTACAGCAATACTCCAATTTTATTACAATTAAGACAATCCTCGGATTGAGATTCTACCATGTAAACAGCGATTACTGATGAAAGTCATAATCAAATTAAACAGAAGTGGAATTAAGACGTGGAGCATGACAATTTTTTTGTCGCATTATTGAAGTGCAGTACAGACAAATAGGGCCCTATCATACACCCGGCTCAAGACGTGTTTCCCCGACGTGTTGCTATTTTCAGACCAGTGCAACCCTAATTTTCCCGCTTTCCGCCACGTTGTTTAAATAGTAAATCCATTTGCACCACTTTGGGGACTCATGGGTGTTCCTGTCTAGAACGGAGGTGTGTTAAAGCGCATTCTTGGCGTGTTGCTATTTTGAGGAACTGAAATAGACTGTGCAATAGACCAGCTGAAAGCAGGTCTAAAGTCCAGCGTAGAGTGCGCCTCGCTTACACGTTGCTTGATACACACAGGATGCACAGCAATACGCAAATATCTTTACAAATGAAAAAGAATTAAAGGATTAAAATATTACAAAAATGATTATTTCCTACATAAATTTAAAAACGGTGACACGGTGGTGCAATGTGTAGCACAATCGCCTCACAGCAAGAAGCTCGCTGGTTTGAGCCTCAGCTAGGTCAGTTGGCATTTTTGTGTGGAGTTTGCATGTTCTCCCCATGGTCGTGTGGGTTTCCTCCAGGTGCTCCGGTTTCCCCCACAAGTCCAAAGACATGTGGTAGGTGAATTGGGTTGACTAAATTGTCCCTAGTGTATGAGTGTGAATAAGTGTGTATGGGTGCCACCCCTGTTTTTATATCAATACCGAATAGTAAAGCCTGATTTCCTCTACTTAATAACTGTTTGAATGATTTGGACTTTTTAAAAAGCACTGTTTTTATCAACTAGCAGCTTCCAAAATAAAGGATTAAACACTCTTTAATAAAGGGAGCAGTGATTCCCACTTTGCATCCTTCTGGAGCGTTTAAAACATGTTCGATTAATTTAGCAAACCGACTGAAGATTCTATAAAAGATTCAAGAGTGCGTTTTTTTTTTCTTATAAATTTCAAAAAGCAAAAACCTGCAATGAAACGACACCGAACAATAATTAGGCAAAAGTGAAAATGCATTACTTAGTAATAAAATATACATTCTGAACTCTTTAAAAACTCAACAAAAACAACAACAACAGCAAAACAGTTAACATTAATGCAAAAATTGCTCCATAAATGATCAAATCTATCAGCAAATAATATAAATATGAAAAATATTGATATAAAAAACATATAAGAAAAAGGGAAGCAGCAAATGCGGGGTTATACCCAAACACAAACTCTTATTATTTCCTTCAGTCTCCTTCCCTGTTCCTTTGAGATGCGGGTCCAGAGCTTATATTAAACTATGATTCATTCAATTAGGACACCACTTTTATAAACATGTCTCAGGAAAAACATTAGCAGTGTGCACAAACATGTCAGTGAAAGACACTTTAGCTTTGCATTCCAGTAAAATGCGTTTTAGACAAAAAAACCCCCCCAAAAAACTCGGGTCTGTAAAACCAGGACAAAATGAAACAGAACACAGAACGCATATGAGAAATGAGATGCTGCGAGCTTCCTGTTGTTCACATGACCTTCACACCAAAACAATTTCAACTTTAATAAAATAGTGATATTTTTTATTTCCTTTACAGTGAAAATGTATAAATATTTCAGTACTAAATCACTGTCAATGAAGAGCATTTGTAAAATGCGAATAAAAATAATTTCAGCAAGGAAACCGTTCGCACAACTAGTGGGTTGGCGGGGCCCCCTAATGGCAGCAGGGCCCTAAGCAGCCGCTTAGTTCGCTTATAGGGAGGGCCGTTGTTATAACGAAATCTGACTCCCCTTCGCGAGGATTATTATTGTTATTATTTACTATTATTATCATCATTAAAATTCTTCTTATATTGTTATTTGTGGAAAGACTAGCTATAGAGTGATGTTAAAAAAGAAAAAGAAATGTTTGGTAGACAAACGCATGTTTTTCTATGTAACTTTTTACATTTTTTTGAGTTTTAATAATCGTTTAAACCACCAACTGTTTGTACACTATACACAAATCAAATCACGTCTTCCAGTTCTAAGAGGCTAAAATATATAAATCAATTAAACAGAATAAATAAATACAATACTTACTATATAAATGGAATTGAAGTCAGCGTGCAACAACAGGCCAGAAGGCAAAGCTAAATGTGTTGTAACATAAATGCAAAGAAGAGACCGTCGTGTAATAAATACTGAACTTATAATCAGTAGTATGACGTGGTTTCACTTTGAAAATGCGGTATAATATCGTCCTGTTTGGCGTTTTAAATTCTTTTGAACACATTCAGGTGCTGCTTGTCAATTTGGCAAAGCTTCTATGTTCGTTCTTGCTGTCAATTGCGGAAGAAATGATCAATAAAAGGTTTATGATAAACCGCTGTGACTTTAACTGCAGGCGCTACGTGCTCGCGAAGGGGAGTCAGATTTGTCCGGGGAGACAGATTTCGATACAACACCGGCTATGTCTCAACTATTTAGGAAATTTAAACAAAAATAAGTTTAAGCAGAAAGAAGGATAAAGCTAGGCCGAGGAGCATGTTGTGTGGACAGAATTCACTGGGCTAAAGCTTAGTGATGAAAGCATTTATTTGGGTCCAATGGGAAATTTCTCCATTAAACCGTTCCAGTGATCTATAAACACTGATAAGACAGTGTAAACGATAAGCGCACTAATCAACATGCATGTGTTTATTCATAAGAACACCTAGTCGGTTTAGCACAGATCAGATTGCTGTGACCTAATAGCTATTAGAGCTACTGAGTGCACGGTGACCCTGTTTATCTGGAGCCAACACGGTGACATTTCATAAAAGCTGTGGACTGCTTTACCTCGGCCAATAGCGCGCTGTTGAAGCTGTCAGAGGAATCGGCAGACACTCTGTTCCTGATGTGTCTCTTTCTCCAGGTAAGCCAGGATTTCTGAAGCACGCAGCGCTGAAACTGCACCAGAGGGATAAACACACCAGTAGCCGTTCAACAAGCCGCCAACACCCAGAATCTCTTTGATTTCACCATAACTTGAGAAGATTATAATAACAAAGACTAAATAAACTGGTGTGTTCAGACTGATTAACAGCAAGAGGTTATGATCAAAAATGACTGACATTAAGAACTATAAAGGCCCTAAAAAATAAAACTAGCATATTCATATTCTAAAAATGTATTTTAAAGAGGACCTATTATGCCCGTTTTTACAGGATGTAAAATAACTTTAAAGTCCCACGAGTGTGTGTGTGAAGTTTAAAGGTGCAGTATGTAAGTCTGACACTCAGTGGTTGAGCTAGGTATTGCACTCCTGGATCAAAACAGACACAAGTGCATGTTGCCAGATTGAGGAGAGCGAGTGATTTAAACCTTGTTCTAAATAAAAGCAACAAGCGATAGAAGGAATATTCTCCATATTAAAAGGTTTTTGTCCTAACCAACACCTCGAATTGACATTTTCTATTATATATATGTATATATAAATATATATATATACCGTATTTTCTGGACTATAGAGCGCACCTGTATATAAGCCGCATCTGCTCTATTTATTAAAAAAGTTATAAAAAAAGTAGGGCTGTCCAAAAATTTATCGTGATTGATCACATCCAAAATAAAAGTTTGTTTTGACATATTATGTGTGTGTGTTATATATATTTATTATGTATATGTGATAAAAACATTCATAGAAGCCAAAACTATATATAAAAAGTTACATCAAAGTAGTTACATCATATTCAAATGTAAAATTTGTATCATACACATATATTTTTTATATGTCTAAATATAAACCAACATTTTATCAAGTATATGCATGTGTGTATTTATATATTCATAATAAAATATACACAGTACACACACAAATATTATGTTAAACTTTTATTTTGGATGTGATTAATCACAATTAATTTTTGGACAGCCCTAAAAAAAAGATATACAAGCCGCACCGGACTATAGACCGCAGATATCCATGTTGAAAAATTTGAATTTTACTGCATGTACAGAACGATTTTGTCCTGAAACTACATGTATGTACCTGAACAGATTCTTTCTGAACAGTGCCTTTTAACACTGCAGCAACTTTGCTGACTAAATCTGAACAGAACCAAGAGAAAATAACCGGTATTTATTTACCTTCATTTCCCCTATGTTTGAAACCACAAGTCACTTAAATCATCTTCACTGAAACCCATGAAGTCATCGGAGTTGAACAGCCTCAGAAGCGCTTCGTCACATCTGTCTCCATCAGTCTCGATCTCCGTGTCACCGTCATCCTCCGCTGAAGTTAGCTCTGAAGGTGCGCCGCTCTCTTCGTGTAGCCGTCCAGCCTTTCGGAACCCGTTGGTGATGGTGGACTCTTTCACAGCACTCCACGCTGTTAGGATCCACTGACAGACATCAGAAAAGGATGCTTTTCGCATGGTTTTTGTGAAAGACTTCTCACCACTTGTCATCTAAGTCTCCCACTGGAGTGCAGCTTTAAATGCCCGATTCACTCGGATATCAAGTGGCTGCAAAAAATTAGTTGTATCTCCAGGAATCACAGCTGGAATGGAGTTTGTTTTCTTGATCGCTGCTTTCACAGAATCTGTGATGTGGGCCCTCATGCTATCCAAAACAAGCAGTGCTTTTTTCCCGGTGAAAAAAAACTCCCGGGCGCTTACCGTAGCACTCCGTTAACTTCATTAGGCCTTCCATCATCCACCCTTTAGTGTTAACTTTGACCACTATGCATTTCGGGAGTTGTTCTTTCGGCAAAGTTATGCACAAAGAAATCACCATAGATGAAAGTTTTTGTCCGGAAGCCTTGCATGCCAGAACGCAGGTGAAGTGCGTTCTCTCGTTGCCTTTTGCTTTCAACAACACAGATCCCAGCTAACAGGGAACGTTCCCAGAACATTCACTAACGTTCTTTAAAAGTTGTGAAAATGTTAGCACAGAACGTTATCAATGGAAAGTTTCAGAATGTTCTCATATAGTTGTTAACGTTCTTGTAACGTTGTTAAAAAACGTTCTTAGAACAAAGTTTTTGAACGTCTTCAGGATGTTATTTGTACTTAATGAACGTTCTCATATTGGTGATGAAAAACGTTCTTATAACAAAGTTTTTGGAACGTCTTCAGGACGTTATTTGTACTTGATGAACGTTCTCATCGTAGGTTTTAAGAACGTTGTAAGAACGTTATGCTAACCATAAAGAAACGTTCTAGCAACAATAAGCATACTGGACATTTCAACGTTATTGGAACATTACAAATAAACGTTCTTACTAGAACATTATATTTTGGTGGACATTTAGGTTTTGAAAATATTGTAAGGACGTTATGCTAACCATGAAAAAAGGTTCTAGTAACATTAAGCAAACTGGACATTTCAACATTCTCGGAACGTTACAAAACACGTTATGAGAACGTTCTCACAACCTAAATTTGTTAGCTGGGATGATGCACCTGTCTGCTAAAGAAGAAGTAGCGTAGTCTATTTTTCTTTGCATTGATATTTTCGTCTATCTTATTTTTTATTCTAATTCCGCTTAAAGCGTCCCTAGCAGTGGAAGAAAAATCCACAGAACAGCCACACCTTTGTAAAAGCCGCATGGTTCAAAACCTTGGAAAAAAGTATTGGCTTATAGTCCAGAAAATACGGTCTCTATATAATATATATTCTATTTTGCACAGCTGAACAACAGAAAACTATGACAATGATCACCTCAGGTAAACCTCATGTGCTTTTTTTTGTGTAAAATGCTAACAATGAGAGTTTGAATGCCATTTTACATGACATTTATTACCATACACTGAAAGCAGCAGCGGATAGTTCTCCTCACCATTTGAAAAGGAACTGTAGAACTAAACACCTGATTCAGCATCTACATTTAAAAATATTAAAGAGGATTAATATGTTTTAAACAGATTATAAACCTTAGCATTTCATGACTGAGTGCATGTTTTGCTCTTCTGAATGGCTGTATTTAAATTTGTGTCTTGTTTCGTCTGGTGCAAACAGCCAAATTGCTTATCACTATGTATCTCGTCATGAAGCTTGTTGTTAGGACAGGCAGCGACAATGTCACCTGCTCACCTTATGTTGACGTTCATAATATTTATATTATTTGCTAATTAATAACCTCATGTGCAGCTGAATCTGTCTCATTTCAGAGTCTGCTACTGTCCACCGGAGGTCGCATTTCGGTCACGGATGCATGCTTTGAGAGCCTTTCTGAATGAAAGAATGGAATACGCAGGTTTCGGAATTGTATGCGGAAAGAGGATGCTAAGAACTTCCGGCCGGCAGCTTGATGCGTACATTTGGCCAGCTTTGAAATGACAGTTTTATTTTAATCTGTTTTACTTGCTTAAAACGTCTTTGAACTAATACTGCAGTCCATTAGCGCCACCTCTTGGACTGACTATTACAAAAAGATGATATAATGGAATGTAAAGCAACTGCTGAGGCATTTAAATGGAGCATCGTCATCGCTGAAACCCAAACCCAAACCAAATTTCACCAAAATGTTTAACACACACACGTAGCCTACTGTACTGTCCCACAAACACGTTGATTGCATATTCTGGCTGGCTGTTTGGAAATTTTAGTAAAACCATCCCGATATTTGTTAATTAACGTTACTCACTTGTTGTGTATAGAGAAGTGATGCTTCAGTTTGGCTTTTCCAACTGGACCAGTACAGATGGATCAATCCATGCACTCCTGTCTCCACTGCTCTGATATGGTGCATGAAAATATCATAGATTATTAGTCAGTAATTGCCACGGTAATAACTAACACTCAAAAACAGTCAAGTATACAAACTATAATCAAATCATCCTCTCTCTCTGTCTCAGCGGTTTGAATTCAGCCTTACATATTGGATGCAGTTAACTGTATCTGTAAAGATGTGGACAAAATAGGTCATAGTAATCGTCTGATCCATACAGACTGGTGTGAACCGAATGGCATATACAATTGTATGGCTTAAAGAAACTTAGGGCCTGTTTGCACTCAGCATTAGCGGTAATTATGCAAAAATCCACTTTTATGAGCGGTTTAAAAGCAGTTGTGGCAACAGTCTGTGAGTATAACCAGCTTCCAATAGTACAATTGTATTAATTGTATTTTTTGGTAACCTTTTTCACTAAGGTTCATTAGATAATGCATGTACTAACATTAACTAATCATGAACAGCACTTGCACAGGATTTATTAATCATAATTGAACATTTACTAACGTATTGTTAACATGAGTTAATGCACCGTGAGTTAACATGAACTAACAATGAACAACTGTATTTTCAGTAACTAACGGTAACTAACATACTGTAGTAAATGTATTGCTCATTGTTTGTTCATGTTAATAAATGCATTAATTAACATCAACTAATGAATCTTACTGTAAAGTGTGACCTATTTTTTTTATAATCACACCTGATGAGAACAGTCTGCAGAAACACTTTGACTTTCTCCTTTTGTAGAGGTCACCGGCGGGGGAAAGCCCCACCCACTAGTCACAATCTCTCCCTCATTAGCATAGGATTGTTTTTTATATCTGCCACTATGCTGACACACCGGTATTTGTAGCTCCACCCCCTTTTGAAAGAAGCACAACCTCATTTGAATATTTGCAGCGCAATATATTGCTCCAGCGTCGATATCGCAATGTGATCATTCGCAATAGTCACATCACGATTATAAACGGCAGGGGCGCCGCTAGGGGGGGGGAAAGTTAGGACGATTCTAAGGGCCCATGCACTCTAGGGGCCCACAGAGATCTGCTTTATAATTAATAACAGTAATGTAATATAAATTATGAATGTATCTCTAAATTACAAGTAAAACAATTTATTAGAAATAAAAATAATAAAAATACGGCTTATATCTGCCGCTCGTGTCTGTCAGTGTCAAATTGCACCCCCCCCTCCTCTCTCTGTATGGTTCAGTCCGTCAGTAGCGGAAGAGAGTTGATGCTTTGTTGAGTGCGATCGTCAGGTAAACTGTCAAAGCAGCGATGACCTCGAGGTTAACATCAGCTGCGGCCCAAATCGCATACTTATGTGTAAGTAGTGCGTTCACACTGAAAACTCTAACAATAATAAGTGCACTTTAATTATGGATGATGCACTCAGCATCATTCATGGGTCTCGGCTTATTTATGGGTCTCATTGTAATATAATTCTGTGCCTTATTGATTTTTGTGACTGTTCCAGTGTATTGCACATTGTATGAGACACTGTTGCAGTACAGTTATTTAAATAGTTACACATTAGTGTTTTGTGTGTTTAGAAATGTAAAATTTTAAATGAATCTTTGATTACTTTTTGTTTTTTTGTGATACATTTACATCTGAACAATAAATCATCTGCTGGCTACAGTCATGGCCGTTCTCTTACTAAATACCGATAAGTAGTGGACAAAATCAATAATAAAATGCATAGGTCAGTATAACTACATTGCAGACAAAGTGTTTGGATAGCTAGCTTGGTAGTAGGGGGCCCATCCTCATATTTTTTCAAGGGGCCCAAAATTGCTAGCGGCGCCCCTGATACGCGGTGACGGTTTAAAAAGCATTCAGGCCTGAGAAACTGTACTGTTCGTAACTTTGAGAAATTACAGAGCGATTAATTTTATTGAATTGTTTATAGATTCTGCAGTATTATTTTACATTTGATTATTCAATTACAATATGATGAAGGGTAATATTAGCTATAAAACCAAAAATCGTTCTTTGTACCAGGCTGTAAACACCCTTTTTTCTGCTGTAAAATTGGCCATTTTAACATTCGAGTTTTAACTATTATGGAGCCAGGACTATTTTCGATAAATCAGATACTTCTGTATTAGCTTCACGAGGAAGAGAGGGAGGTTGCAGCTAGCTTTAAATAACACCAAGAAATGCTGGTCACTTGTATCTTTATGATTTTTAAGAGTGTGGAGACGTTTTTTAATAATGTCATTTCATGAGGTAATGCTTCAAAATGCTCATTAACACAGGGTGATGGAAATCCAGCTGTTTTTAGCCCCTGATTACTAGCAATCTTATTATTAATCTTATAAATGTATGATTCTGCTATTATACACAGCAAAATCCTCTTGAGTAAAATTTACTCAGTTCACAGTGTATTTGGTCCCTCTCTAAATTGAGTAAAAGTTACTCAGCAGCAGAGTTAAAGTTAATGAGACAATGAAAGGATTAATTAAGGATGATTGAGCACAGATGATAAACACCTGCTGTTAATGAGCAAAATCAGAAGAGAAACACAAAACTACATTTCCCTTCAGTAACAGCCTTAGATGAAATAAACTGAAATAAAACACATTTAATCTCTCAAAATCTCAGCAGAGGATCATTAAGCAACTCCACAAACAGCAGCTTTACTTATTACCAACCGGTTTGGCCTTATTTCTGCAACACTCTACAAACTTCCAAACAGTGATATTGATGAGAATGAACTGATTAAGTAATTTTTTACAACAACAATAAAAAACACCACTTTTTTATGTTTTAGTAATAAGTGAATCTGCTGCTGCTGTTTGAAACCAGTTGCAGTTTTGTGTTTCTCTTCTGATTTTGCTTATTAACAGCAGATGTTCACCATCTGTGCTCAATTATCCTTAATTAATCCTTTCATTGTCTCGTTAACTTTAACTCTGCTGCTGAGTTACTTTTACTCAATTTAGAGAGGGACCAAATACACTCTGAACCAAGTAAATTTTACTCAGAGGATTTTGCTGTGTAGGAGCTTGTTTTAGTACCAGCCTGATTTATTTATCTTTCTTATTATATCTTTATTTTAATCTCATTTTCCTTGTGTAAAAGAGCTGCAGGGTTTACCTGTGAGAAAGCTGCATCTGTCTGTGCCTGGAAGCTTTCTGGTATTGCTGGTAAACTCTGAGCCAGTGATGGAAAGTTCTAGATACTGCTCTGCCATCCAGCCAGAGACTCACAGCCTCCCGCATCTGCTTCTGTGCTTTACGCTCTGGAGGAGAAACAACATTTGGCCACTTAAGTCACACTTATAGGGGTCATACTCTCTTTATACTGCATCAATGTTGGGTTAGTTACTTTAAAAAGGGTAATTAATTCATAACAGCTAGAGTCAGACAGTATCTGCAGATATTTTTAGCTATTTCTGCACAGTTTTTTTTTTAAATCAGGGGATAATTGCAGAATAATTTTGCGAAAATTCGAAAAAAAAAATCGAAAAGAAAATCTGGAAAAAAAAATTCGGGGAAAAAAAAAATAATCGAATTGTTGAAAAAAAAAATAGAAACTAAAACTTACTATTTGAAATGAAAAGTAATATGTTTCTAACTTTTATTTAATGTTTACAATGCAAATCCGATTAGACCCACTTGTTTGGTAAACAAAGCAAGTCTCTCATATAAAATATATCTACTAAAATACAGAAAATATTACTTTACAAACTGTATTGTAAATAAATCATAAATATTTTATATTGATCAATAAAATTACTGAAATTAATTTAAAAAAATGAATAAATATAAATAAATAAACACACATTTACAGAAGTAAATACATGGACTCAATGATAGCCTAAAAAGCTGCAATTTCTGCATGCTCAGATTCCGTGTGGGCCTACTCACAGTACAGTACAACTAATAATTAATCAACTACTATATCTGAAAAGTAATTTTATTGACTCAATACTACTTTAAATTCCCATCCTCAATGGTTATACAGTAGAAATAAAATTTATAAATCTTTAAATCTGAGTCAAATATGAAAAGGTTTATGTTTTTAGCTTTATTTCAACTGTTCACACTTAGATATTGCTTGATAATAATTGCAGGTTTGGTATGCTGTCCCGGGAGAGAACCCTGAGGCGTGTGAGGGGGTACTGGATCAGATAGTTCTCGAGAGCTCCCCCTGGTAAAGGAGAAAAGGGGGAGATGGGGTGGATGGGGGGAATCTTCAAAAAAAAAAAAAAAAAAAAGGAAGATGAGAGAGTAATGCTAGTCGGGCTATTTATAGTGAGTTTGGAATGATCCGATTGGCTAACTAAAGATTACAGATGAGAGGCCAGCCGCGATCAATCATATCACATGCTCACCTGGAAACTAGTTTGTTAAACTTCACTAAGTGTTTTAATAGCAAGCATAACTGTTACGATTGAAGTTTATTTTGTTGCGCACTATATGTGTCTTTTTGTTTTGTTCCGCCTCCTTGTGGTGTTCTCTTTTTTCATAGGCTCCCACTGCAGTGAGGTCTATGCCCTGATTGGCTGCTGGTCGCAGAAGGCCTATAAATAAGACCTTCCGGCCTGGGTCGTGGAGCTCATTCGTGACGTGACGGTTGCTGGGAGTGGAGCTCCTGGATTTCCCTCTTTTCCCCTTTGGCCGGCGACCAACAGTGTATTCCATCTTGTGCTATTGTTTATCCGTTTGCTTGACTATTTTGAGAGTTTGAGCTTGTAGGGGTGGCCTGCTGATTCATTTGATTACTTTTGACTTTGTTTATGTTAGGGAGACAGGTGCGCTTTCTGTGTTTTCTTTAAATAATTATAGGTAATAGTTCATTTATGCTCATTAAATAATACTTTACTATAATAAATCAATTTAATTGCTCTCAAACAAGAATCTGAGTTTGGTTGTCGACCAAAGGGGTCTCTTTGAATTAAGTTTTTTTTTTGGGGGAAATCCACCACCCACAACACTTTTTCGTTTATTACGCGCATTATGTTTTTCCCCCTAGACTTTGGGGCGTAATAATAACCATCTTTACTTAACAAAAAAATTATACTGCTAAAATATTACAAAGCAATGATGTGATATTTCATACATGCTGCCATATATATATTCTAGAATATATATTGTTTTCTTTCATGAGTGAATAATAATCAATAAAATGACCTGCTTCCTTGAATTGATCTATACAGAAATGTTGACGTTTTTTTTTAGAGTATTTAAAGGGATAGTTCAACATTAAAATAAATATTACCTTATCATTTATTCTTTCTACAGTGGCGTAGCGCAAAACGTATGGAGTTAAGCACAAGAGTTAAGGCCCGGGGTGAAGTGTAGCCGGGGGTGGAGGTTAGGTGCTTATGATCGCGCAAAGTGAAGACCCGGAACGGTGGTGTTAAGGCTGAGGGGAGTTATTTGGAGGTGGTTAAGGCTGAGGTTAGTGCTGCACGATTCTGGCTTAAATAAGAATCATAATTTTTTTTGCTTAAAATGAAGATCATGATAATCTCACGATTCTGTAGATGTAAAATAAAGGTTAATATGAGAAGGCTATTATTGATATTTTTTAAACATATAATTATAAAACAATAATAATATTAGGCTTATGTGTAGCTCTACTGTTGGTTAAAACGATCAATTTTGTATTGACTTGGAATGGTGGACTTGAACAGAGTTTCAGGTAACACTTTACAATAAGGTTCATTAGTTTACTAGCATTTACTAACATGAACTAATCATGAACAACACTTGTACAGCATTTATTAATCATAATTGAACATTTACTAATGCATTATTAACATCCAAGTCCCTGCTTGTTAACATTAGTTAATGCACCATGAGTTAACGAACTAACAATGAACAACTGTATTTTCATGAACTAATGTTAACTAACATGAACAAATACTATAATACATGTATTGCTCATTGTTTGTTCACATTAGTAAATGCATTAATTAACATTAACTAATGAACCTTATTGTAAAGTGTGACCGCCTTTCAATATGTCCTGTTTGTTAATTCACAGTAAAGTGCTGAGAATACAAACATTCATAATTCTGAAGATGAATTATTATGTTTGAGACATATGCTTGTCATTTGTCACTGACAATATTACCATTTTTTTCACTGGTAAAATGAAACATTTGTCATTATCAGATTCCCTCCTGCATTATATTCAACATTATACACAGTAGGCTAGTACTGACACTGTTAAACATTTATTTTCATGCACAACACTCAGTGATCGCTATGAAAGAAAAAACACATCAAATGCTTGTTGTAATCATAACTTTACAATGTGATATGATCATTTAAATGATGTGCGCGCCAGTTTTACTTTCACCGCTGAGTGCAGCTCATGTCATGGCTGCCGTCACTCTGAGAAAAAAAACATGCATGGAAATCATCCTTCCCGCACGGCTCCCAAACGATCGCTCTGTGCAACGAACTGAACGTTATTTACAACTTTATTAGCTGTTATTCACAGCCTATGCAGGTTTTGTTCACTAAAGTAGACATCACTGGCATGTACGCGCGCATCCTCTCGGTAGTAAACAAACACGTGCGATTTCATGGCCACGACTACATCATTACATTAAGACAGAAATGACATTTTGGGGTGAATTATACCTTATAAATACAGTATGTGACACTATCAACACCATTTGGCGGTGTTCATGATGCTGTGAAGACTTGTGCGACTGCCTTAACACTCAAAAAAATGATATGTTGGCTTTAATTAACTTTTTTTTTTTTGGTTTAAGTTACCTTAAAGAAAGAATATTTATTTTAGTGAACTTAAGTTAGTTTCATCACGGTAATGTAATGTTGTTAGTTCAATCAACATAACATGTTGGGAATTATCACGCAGGGCCCTCAATCACACGAGGCCCCTCTGCAGGCCCCGCTATGCCGCTGTCACTCTCATGCACTGTGAAAAATGATTTGTAGACCTTACTTAAAAAAGTAAGTAAACCCATTGCCTTAAAAACTGTAAGTAAATGAACTGTGTATGGTTGATGAGATAAACTAAATCAACTTACAGTTATAATTGGGTAAAGTTGTAATAAGTAACTTGTCGCTTTTTAAATTTAAAATAAATGATCACTTTTCAAACCTTTCTTTCTTATGTTGAACACAAAAAGAGATATTTTGAAGAATGGTGGCACCATTGATGGTTATACTAGGAAAACCAATACTATGGAAGTCAATGAGTTCCTGCAGCCAGCATTTTTCAAAATATCTTCTTTTGTGTTCAACAGATGAAAGAAACTCTAATAGGTTTTGAACAAGTGAAGGGTGAGTAAATTAAATAATTTTCAGCATTTGATTGGGGTGAACTATCCCTTTAAGGCAAGTACATTATACGCAAATGTAATTAAATGACCTAAAAATGAACAGAAATTCCACACTTGAATTAAAATTACAGTAACTAACAATCAATAAGTAATTAAATTACAGTAACTAGTTACTTATTTATACTCAACACTGTACTACATTATAGTTAGTATTAGGGATGTGACGAGACGCTTACTCCACCAGACAAGACACGAGATTGGGTTCACGAGAACGAGATGATATTTTTACCCTATTTTTAAGAAATCTTTAATGATGAAATATATGAATGGAAAATAATCTTTTATTCAACTGAAAAAAAAAAAAAAAATAAAAATTACAAAATGCAAAACTATTTAGGTGCTTTTTTTAAAATAACTTTTAAAAACACTTTTAAAAACACTGCTAAATATTTTGCTAATATATGGATGGAAAAGAACGTTTATATCTAATTTTAAATATTACTGGAAAACAGATTTTTGTTCAACTTGGAAAACGTTAATAAATAAATAAAAATCACAAAATGCAAAATAAATAAATATTTTATTGAATTGTATGCCATAAAGAACATGCCAACACTGTTAAATATTTAGCTATAAACTTTACTGACTGGCTTCTCGCCTGTACACTTTCACATGAGAAAAAAAAAAATCTAACTCTTTTTCACAAATTAAACACTTTTTAACATGTGTTCGGTCATGATGATGATGATGATGATGATGACGGGTGTGTGTGTCTCCAGGAGTTCACTGTGTGTGTGCGCACTCGGAGGAGATGTGTGTGTCTGTGGTCCTTTACTGACTCGATAGATGCAGACTATGGTGTCAAACAGCTGTGTGTGTGTGCCTTTTCCTGTCGCAAAATGCGCCTAAATGTCACGACAGTAATAGTTTGATAACGGCGTTTACATGTTTGTACAGCACTTGACTTCAATAATTAGACTAAAATAAGAATGCTTCACATGTCTTGATTCTAGGGGTGTGACGAGATGCCTGCTCCACGAGACGAGATGAGATACGAGATTGGGTTCACGAGAACGAGACGAGATTTTTACACTACTTTTAAGAAATCTTCAATGATGAAATATATCAATGGATAATATATATATATTTTTTTTATTCTTTTATTCAACTGGGGAAAAAACTAAAAAAAAATAATAATAAAATTTATTAATTAAAATAAATAAATAAATAAATAAAACGCAAAACTATTTAGCTACTTTCTTTAAATCGACTTGTAATGAATGTTATTTTACAATTTTATATATACTATCTTAATGAATTACACACAGTAATGAACATGCAAACACTGCTAAATATTTTGCTAATAGCCGATGTGAACGGAAAATAATCTTTTTTTATATAATTTTACATATTAGCAAAATATTTGCTAATATTTGAATGGAAAATAGATTTTTATTCAACTACATTTTTTTTTAAATAATCACAAAATACAAAACAATTTAGGTACTTTTTAAAAACATTGTAATGAATAGTAATTTATTTCTATTTAAATGAATTCGATGTCATGAAAGACATGCAAACACTACTAAATATTTAGCTATAAACTCTACTGACCTGCGTCTCCCCTGTACAACTTCACATGATAAATCAAACTTATTCCCAAACACTAAACTTAAACAAATATATATATATATATATATATATATATATATATAACTTTTAGTATTTATTTAATTTAATAAATGAGTTTCACTTTCATTTAGCAAGATGTTATTCAGGCCCCGTGACTCACTCTGAGCGACTGGATGCCATCATGTGGATATGAAGTAAGGACGCTTAGGAATGTGTGTGTGTGTGTGTGTGTGTGTGTGTCTGTGTGTGTCTGTGCCTGTGGTGCTTTACTGATTCGCTAGGTGTGTAGGTCCTGTCGCAAAAAGAGGCTAAAAGTCCTTCACAGTGTTTGATTACGGCGTTTACATATCTGCACTTCGATAATGCGGCTACAACAGGAATACTCCACGTCTTAATTCCGTTTGGGTTTACAACGATTCTGACTTCCAGCATATATGAAGTGCTGTTTCATTGCATGGATATGAACTATATTGTGTGAGGCTGTAGTTGTAGCCCATGTTGGATGTGGCACCTGCTGAACTCTGGTGAAAAAAGTGGTTGCGTCACACCCGCCGACGTAACCGAGTGACAAGCGCAACTCTGAGGCCAGCCTGGGTTGCCAGGTGTGTGCAAAACACTTGATTTGAGGATCAAATCCAATCGTCAATGCAAATTTCACCCTCACGCTCCATCATAACATCACAACTCACGACACAACTTTTCACCTCGACGAGAAATCTCGCCGCTATTTAATCTCGCAAGATCTCGTCGTACGAGATCTTGTCACACCCCTACATGATTCCATTTGTATTTACAACGATTACGACTTTCAGCATAACTAAAGTGTTGTTCCATCGCATGGGTTACGAGCGTGGCTAATTTGTTTAGCAGCAGTTGTAGCAGCCTCTGCTTTTGGATGCGGCAACCTTTGAACGCCCATCCGCCCAAGCAATCGAGTCACGCGCAACACAGAGGCCTCCAAACTTCAGTGTTAAATTCACCCTCACGTTCCATCATAACATCAGACCACAACTCCTGAGACAACTTTTCACCTCGACGAGAAATCTCGTTGCGATTTCGTCTCGTAGCGCGAGATCTCGTCACATCCTTAGTTAGTATTACAATGCCTGACTCAGCATACTCAGTTTACATACTCAGTTTTCTTGAGCATACTCAATCTTCCTTGAGTAATGGTATCCAAAATGTAAAAGTATATAAATACCATGTTACCTTTAGCCCACAGTGACCAAGTCCTGAACGCTGACTGAGCTTCATTTCTTCTTGCTTTAAGACAAAGCCTGTCTGCTACGTTCAACAAACCCTTTCTGTGCTTCCACTGCTTGAACCACTGTAAAGAAAAGTAAAGACACATAAGTATATATAGGCCTGTCACAATATCTATTTTTGTTGTGTGATATATTGCACCAAAATATATTGCGATAAATGATTTTATTGTCATTTTAAGACCATTTTAAGTCACTCATTATATAATGCCAGAATGACAATATAATATCATCATAACCAGTGTTGGGTGTAACGCGTTACTGTAATTAAATTACTTTTCCACTGAAAAAGTAAAGTAACTAATTACTGTTCATTTTTAGGTATTTTAATTACAGTTACTTATAATGTACTTGCGTTACATTGTTAAATAATTAAACTTGCTGAATAATCTTACACAATTTGATTAATTTATGTTCTAAAGGTAAAAGTAAACTCTGGCGCTTTAAAATCATCGTAGGGCAGAAGCATGTGATAGCGCCGCGCGCCAGTTTGCTGCTAGTCATAAAGCGGAAGATGTCGGACTCAGCTGAAGCGAGTGGCTGTTTTACAAAATGAAAATATTCCCAGACAAGAACATTACAGTATTAATCAATTTATTTTTCCTCATTGTGCGCCTGCGTGCTGTAGCGCGCGGCTTTTTCAAGGCTATCGCGCACCTTACATGGGCTGGTTCATGAAGATCACTATGAGAAAGGCTAGGATGACTACGCAGATGTGACAGAGGGAGTCGGCGAATTTAACATGACTGATGCTGCTCTGTTTACAGAGTAATAAGACACCTTTTGCTCGATCGGATCACAGGTAAACAAGAGAGACACAATCCAGTTCAAAAACATGCCGTAGAAATCTTAAGCTTTTTGTCCACTTCCGATCATACTGCACAGGCTTTCATTCTGATACCGCGAACAATAATGCTTTTTTTGTAAAGATTGCCTGATCCTGCCTGATCGAGAGATATGCAGAATAATATTTAAGAAGGTTACATTGCATACTAAAAATTATTATGCATGTAATTATTATAGATTTTTAAAAAAATAGAATATAATAAAGATGATTCAGAAAACTAAAAGGCTAAACTATTTCATGTTTGACTCATATGTTTTATCTAAATATTTATTATTTACAGAGTTAAATTATTATTATTTGTCCACTCAAGGTTTATAGGGATTTCAAGAAGTATTTAGTTAAGTTACTTATTGAGTAATTAAGTTACTTTTCAGACACAGTAATTAGATAAGTATTTTAAATACAATATTGATTAAGTAATTAGTAATTAATTACATTTTTAAAGTAACTTACCCAACACTGATCATAACACAAGTACTCTCTTCCAAAGAAGGCATCATATTTTATTCTAAAGAATATTTAATTAGAGTCTTATAGAGAATTATAATAATTTGGCATTGGAATCACAATGTGAAAACGCTTATCCAAAACAAATAATAATAAATGTTAACTTAAAGGCCCGTGCACACCGAGACGTTTTTTGCTCGCGTTTTCGGTCGGCGTTTGACGCCTCGAGACTAAATAAAGGGCGCCAATGTGATCGTGCACACCAACGCGCAAAACGCCAGGCGTAAAAGCGTCATTTTTAAAAAAACGCCTCATGCTCGTTTTTTTGTTTTGACGCCCGCGTCAAAACCTTCTACACCAATCAGATTCCCACTGTTGCTCACGTGTACGGAGCTGCTGAAGTTACAGTAAACACCCCTTGGAGGCGCTCAAGCGCAAAACTGTCAATGTGAGCGCAGATGCCCAGAGGAGAAATTAACGTGGAGCTGCTTATTGCACTAGTGAACAATAATCATCTCTTCAGCGCTAGAGCTGCTACTTGAACCATCCATGCTTTGCCGATCGGCAACAACAAGCGTGTAAACTTCCTCTTTTCTTCTTCTGTGTAACAAGCGGGTGTCAGAAGCTTGGCGCCACCGTGTGCGCCATCTAACGTCAAGGAGTGATTTTGCATGCTGAAAAACCTCTCGAAAAACACCGACGATAAACGCAAACAAAAAGCGTCCCGGTGTGTACGAGCCTTTAGGCTGCAGGCCGACTGCCTTGGTGCCCCAGCAGTGCTGATATACAGCCATATCGCACTGCTACGAGTGTGATATTGCGTTTATACAACAGTTCGACGACATAATCGTGTGTATGAAAAAGAAAATCAAACACAGAGTCTCAATAACCCTTTTGTACAAAGAACTACTTTCTTCCGCCATTTACTCACATCTGCAGCAGATTAATATTCAAGCGTTTACAAAGATTTCCAGCACCCTTATGAACCTTGTATTAGTTTTTATTATGTCAGTACACTGCAATCTACATATTTTTTTATTATTGAAAACTAGAACGTCAATAAATGAACTGAACCAAACCTTGTGGAGTAATCTGTTGTTAAAAGTTTTCCTCGCTCTGCATTCTATGGCAGCAGCTTTCCAGCGGTGAAATGCTCGTTCTGTAATTCTGCTTTCACAGATGAGCTGGCTCTCCATCGAACGCTTCTCCTGCTGACCCCGGATCAGCACTGTTCTCCACTGTAGAAATACAGCAGCCTGCAGTCTCATCTCACTGCTGTACTGGAACCAGGCCTCCCTGTACCTCAGTCTCTGTGCTGATACTGTGTGTCTGTGCCATGCCAGCAGTACCCTACAAGCAGAGCGAGCCAAAATCTTTAATGAACGCACAGAAATATTATTCACGCTTTTTATTGTTATGAACTTTTTTTTTCTTTCCAAAATACATATAACGGGTTTTGTTTAAACTACAAAAAAAACTACATAAAAAATAATAAAAATAAAAATACAAATTAATTTTTGTTTTTAAAAAGACAAATGGTTAAAAATGTGGAAATAATTAAGTAAATAAATTACATAAATTCTAATAATAACAGTACATAATAAAAAAATAAATCAATAATAACAATGCTCAGTACACTTTTGTACCTTGCATTTGACAAGGTACAAAAGTACATTATAATGTGCTTAATAATTGTGTTTTCATACTTTAAGGACTCATTTTTCATTATTAAACTAAATATCGCATTTTTTACAAACCAGTTATTTAGGAATTGTTGGTGGTTTTTAACGATCATTCAGAATGAGTTAGTAAATGATTAATAAAACTATTCAAATCAACATTTATAATTCTTATTAATCAGGCATACACTAATAGTTAATTTGTATGTTAATAAATGATTTATTAACTAAACTTCATCCAGTTTTGTGACCTGATCTAAAGTGAGGACTATTTATGCTTTATAAATGACTATTAAAGAAACAAATGAAACTGTATCAAATGAAAAATAAATCTTTGCAACCTTATCTAAAATAAAATGACTGTACAGTTTAAACATCGCTAAATAACTTTAAAATGTTGTATCATAATATACTGTTAAATTATATTGATTTTTTTAATCTAATTTTATGCTGTATTTTGACACTCCTGTTATTCCGCAATGTTTACAGTAATTTTATTATTTAGATAGGATTGCTAAGATGTATTGTCTTTAATTGTCATTTATAAGGGATTTATAAAGCATGAACAATCCTCACTTTAGATTAGGTCACAAAACTGCAGGAAGTTGAGTTAATAAAGCATTTATTAACATACATAGTAACCATTACTATACACCTGAATAATACAATATGTAAATGTTGATTTTAATAGTCTATTAACCGTTTACTAACTCATTCTGAATGATGTTAAAAACCCCCAACTACTCTTGAATACTAATGGTTTGTAAATAATGCGATACTTAATTTAGTCATGAAAAATTAATCAGTAACAAATTATGAAAGCACAATAATTAAGCACATTATAAATGTACTGATAGGTCAAGAATAGAGCATTTGTAGTAGCAGGTATAAACTGCTTACTAATGTCTATTAACGCAGAGTTAATGATTAACAGATAATGAATTCACTATTTTACTAATGCTTAATAGATGATTCATAACGTGTAGTTATTATAAAGTGTTTCCCAAATGTGTTAATTGTTGTTGAAATGTAAGACATCTGAACAATACAATAAGACACCAACAAGAGTTTAGAAGCTCAGACATCCAAAAAACGTTGCATGGTCCACCTGGTTCAATAAATGTCAAAATGGGGTCTATAATTTGTAAAAATCTTGTAATTTCCCTTTAACAGTGTATGTCAGCTTCACCAGAGCAAGATTGCTAGTCATTTCTTTAATCCACTGGCCACATAATGGCCTTTTTTTTACAATTTAAAGCAATAACACGCTTCACTTGGAGTAAACTAAAATCTACTCGTTTGCATTTGCTTGTGTTCAGATTCAGGTTTACAGTGTATATATGAAACAAACATAATTTGGAAACCAAATGTTTATTTTCTTCAATTAATTTACCAATCATGATAAGGATCTCTTTCCAAAAAATGTTTGAATCTCATTGCACTCCCGTACACAATGATAAAGGGTACCCCCTTCTTCATTGCATTTTGGACAACTATCAGGAATATTAGGGGTTAAATCTATGCAGTTTAGCTGGTGTAATGCAAGTTCGTAAGAGCCATTTATATGGCAGTAATTTACCATACTATGTGAACTGGAATACTATGTGTACACTTACCAAATCTGTAAAGACAGAACAATCAACACAAACCGGAACCGCGTCTTTTTTTAAAAGGAGACGAGCGGCAAATCCGGATTTCTCCATTTTCAGATGAGAAAAGCTCTCTGGTATAAAATGTTCCTTACAAACGTATTTTTGTCGCGTGTTAGCAGACCACTGTAATCCACACATGTGAGTCCACACGCCAGCTGCGCTCTCATAGCGGGAAAATGGAAACAAAACAGCATTGCAGCACATAAACACAACACTAACGACCCATGTCTCTGAATAATTCTTCTTCTTCCACTTGTTCTAATCACGGTTGGCAACACAACGTGGCGTCTCTCTGAACACTGTAACAAGTAAAAACAGCCTTCAAAGCTATCATGCACAGGGTTCAACACTAGGGATTTTTTCTTCTGGCACCGATTGGACCAGTAGTTCAGATTTTTACTTGCCCTGCCAAAATTTTTCACTGGCCCCACCAAAAAAAAAAAGTTAATTGCTATTTCTCAGCCACATATTTTAAATAATGTGTCAAAATTGATTTCTAAAAATGTTAAGGAAAATGTGCAGGTATTTTCTTGCAAAACAAAACCTGGCTGACTTAAAAATGACAGCAAAACATCACAAAACAGACATTTTCTTTTAGCCTCATAATTTGATGTTGCCGTCATGTTTTCGTCTCTTTGCTGTGTTGGTTTTTACAACGTTAGGGAAAAAAATAACGTGCTTACAACATCCAATCAGATAAGAGAAACCAAAAAAGCAATATGGTATTACTTCACAGAGAAGGGAGCATTCAAATACTTGAAAGCACAAATTTTTTCTTGATTTTAAGACTATACATGCATGCAACTGACAAATAGTCGCAGGCAAATTTAAATTTAGTGACAAGGCAGCACTGGCCTGATCGGGCCAGTAACGATTCTGTCTACTGTCCCGAGCATCTCTCACACTGTCCCCGATCATCGGGCAGTCCTTACTGTTGAGCCCTGATGCATATTAATGAAGTTGCACCTCATTCACCAAGTCTTTCTCAAGAATTAAGGATGAAAACTCAAAGACGTCAAGTTGTACCGGCCGCTACAGACATCCAGTCTCCACGCTGGAATTTACTCAAAAATCTCATCGCCGTGAAGCAGCTTCAAACTTTTTTTTTCCAACCAGAAGAGCAAATTACAAATTACACTGTGTTCTTTCATCTGAGAAATATTGCTAAGTTACAAAGTATGCTATTCATCTCAGATGCAGAAACGCTAGTTCACGCTTTTATGACTTCCAGGCTGGATTACTGTAATGCTCTGCTCGCTGGTTGCCCAGCCTCCTCTATTAACAAACTTCAGCTAGTACAAAATGCAGCCACCAGACTTCTTACCAGGTCTAGAAAATATGATCATATTCCCCCAATTTTATCCTCCTTACACTGGCTGCCTGTTAAGTTTCGTATTGAGTTTAAAATATTGCTCCTTACATATAAACCATTAAAGAATCTAGCTCCTGTTTATCTAACCAACCTTCTGTCTCGCTACAATCCAACCCGCTCTTTAAGATCTCAAAACTCAGGGCTTCTAGTAGTACCCAGAATAGCAAAATCAAGTAAAGGGGGTCGAGCCTTCTCATTTATGGCTCCTAAACTCTGGAATAGCCTTCCTGATAATGTCCGAGGCTCAGACTCACTCTCACAGTTCAAAACTAGATTAAAGACCTATCTTTTTAGTAAAGCATACACTCAATACATCACATAGCGGTATGATGCATGAATGTGCTCCACGCATCTCGTTTATATACACTATGAACAGCAGCTACGCTAATTATTCTCTTTATTCTCTATTTCCACTTGGGGATACTCATCCCGAGGCCCCCAGAGACTATGCAGCGCCATGGATGCGATCCAGACCCGCGACGAGACGATTCCAAGGCTCCATAATCCTGGACCTCGCTGTATCCTGAGCAGCTGCTTGGCGGAGTAGCAAGCAGGAGACTGATTCCTGTGAACCTCCAAGGACAAACGAGCCTTGAGTTCTCCAGCGACTAGACTGCTGCTAGAGCTGCGCATCGATGGATTACTCTTCAGTGTTTGGACTCTAAGTAGTGAATATTAAACAACTCTGAACTGAACTGAACTGGACTGACACTGTTTCAATCTACTATAACCTTCTATGTGAAGCTGCTTTGACACAATCTACATTGTAAAAGCGCTATACAAATAAAGGTGAATTGAATTGAATTTGCTGGAAATAGTATACATGACAATAGGGACTTGGAGAGATAACTCACCTCCTCTCCTGTGTCTGTGTATAGTGATCTCTGCTCCTGACGCTTTGTCTGAAAGCTGCTTTCCAGTGCAGAAACGTGTTTTTCATCTCCCTCATGATGTTTCTCTGTCTTCTGGCCTGTGAGATGTGCTGTTTCCACCGATGAACCGCCACTCGGGCCCTCTTCTTCCGGATGAGTCTCTGTCTCCACACACGCAGATGAAGACACAGATGGCGAGTGTTATTCCAGAGACTACTGATGTGCTGCATGCGAGCCTGAACATGGCTGAGTTTGAGCTGCCAGAGACAGAAAGTTCTCCGCTGCAGCCTCAGCATCCTGACTTCCTCCAGCTCTCGGCTTAAACACAGTATCTCTGAGCGATGGTGGAACTCCTGAAGCCACCGAGAGAAACATCTGACAGAAAAATGGACATTTTGAGTGATTTCACCATAAATTTGATACTGAAGCTATTAAAGCATTGAAGCAAAACTCTTCTGTTAAAAAAGAAGTAAGTAATGTGTATTTATTCAGTGTGTTTATTGTGTATGGCCATACACCCAAAGAGCTTCACAGTCACGAGGGAGGGTCTCTCCACACCAACACCAGTGTGTAGCATCCACTTGGATGATGCGATGGCAGCCACAGGACAACAGCGTCAGTGTGCTTAACACACTAGCTATTGGTGGAGTGGAGAGACAGTGATAGAGCCAATTTGGTGGATGGGGAAAATTGGGAGGCCATGATGGGTAAGGGCCAATAGAGGAAATTTGGCCAGGACACCGGAGTAACACCTCTACTTTTTATGAGAAGTTCTATGGGATTTTTAATGACCACAGAGAGTCAAGACCTCGGTTTGTCGTCTCTCTTACAGTATACTGTCCTCTTCACTATACTGGGGCATTAGGACTCAATCATGATAAGGATCTTTTTCCAAAATGTTTAGATCTCATTGCACTCCCATACACAATAATAAAAGGGTACCCCCTTTTCCATTGCATTTTGTTCAACTATCAGGAATATTAGGGGTTAAATCTATGCAGTTTAGCTGGTGTAATGCAAGTTCGTAGGAGCCATTTATATTGCAGTAATTTACAATACTATGTGTGCTGGAATACTATGTGTACACTTACCAAATCTGTAAAGACAGAACAATCAACACAAACTGAAACCGCGTCTTTTTTTTAAATGAGAAGGGCCAATGGAGGAAATTTGGCCAGGACACCTGGGTAACACCTCTACTTTTTATGAGAAGTTCTATGGGATTTTTAAAGAGTTCGGTTTGACGTCTCTCTTACAGTATAGTGTCCTCTTCGCTATACTGGGGCATTGGGACTCACACAGACCACAGGTTGAGCCCCTTGCTGGCGTCACCACTGCCAACAGCAACCTAGTTTTCCCATGTGGTCTTCCATTCAGGTACTGGCTAGGCTCAGCCAGACAAAGCCACTCAGAGACAATCCTCCATGTTCGGTCGTGGCCTGTATTTATTTTTAATGTAAGTTAGTGCTGTAAATATGTCAGAAAGTTTCACCTGGTGCCATAAAATCAATCTTCTGCACCTGACGCTGTTGCTGTGTCTTTAATATAACGCAATCACCCCAGGGGTTGCCATCCAATGGAAAAAAAAAAAAAAGAATCGCAAGGCATGTTAATATTTTATGTTTATATTAACTACTATCTTTATCTTCCGTAGGTTATGGATAAATATGGTCATTCTAAAATGCATTTTATTTTTGGAAATCACCAAGCAACCCTCGCTCATTGTGCAAGGACCCCCACTTTGGGAACCAGTGACTTGGAGTTAAACAGTTTAGGAGTGTTACCATTTTTTGAATCCATTCAGCCGATATCCAGGTCTGGCTGGAACACTTTTAGCGTAGCTTAGCATAAATCATTAAATCGGATTAGACCGTTAGCATCTTGCCTAAATTGACCAAATAGTTTTGATCATTTTCCTATATTTAAAGCTTGATTTCTGTGTAGTTACAACATGTATTATGACCAATAAAGCTAGAACTATAGTCTCATTCTGGTGTAATAATGCTGTACCATGGCTGCAGCAGATGCAATGATATCAAGCAGCACATGAAAATAGTCCCAGAAGCATAAGTAGAGTTCCTAGCCACATTGGCCTAGAAAATAGCCACTTTCATTTTGCATCAGTCTTACGCCCCATTCACACGGGGAGTCAGCGTCAACGTTTCTCATTCACTTTGAATGGGTGACGTCAGGCGTTGCCGAACTGCATTCTGGATCCGTCAGCGCCGCTTCAGAGGTGTTGCTCGCTGCAGGAGTTGGGACTTTCTCAACTTTTCAAGCGCCAACGGAAGTGTCAGCCAATCAGATCGCTGTATGCAAATACACCAGCCCAGACAGTAGCCGATTGTTGACTAATTTCATTGGCTGACGCTGCTATGACGATCGCGTCAGCCCCAACTTCAGACACGCCCTCTGTCAAGCGTTGACGCTGAAGCCTCGTGTGAATGGGGCGTTAGTACACAATGTAACTACAGAAGGGTCAAGCTTTAAACAGGAAAAATGTCAAAACTATTTTTCGAAATTTGAGTCAGATGCTAACGGTCTAATCTGATTCAATGATCTATGATAAGCTAAGCTAGGCTAAGCTAGAAGTGCTCCCTGCAGACCTGGAGATTGGCTGAATGGATTAAAAAATTATAAAACTCAACTGTTTAAGTCTAGAGGAGTTGTAAAATGAGCCCTTTATCAATTTTTTTTGTTAATAACTTCTTTATCAAAGTTCCTTTTAATTATGTTTGAATTTAGACTTTTTAAAAAAATGATCCAAAGTGAAAGTAAAAGGCATACCATATTAGATAACTAGATAAGTTAATATTAGAATTCTGATACATCATGAGACAAAAGCTGAAGTATTGGATAATAATTCAGCTTGTCAACCACAGAAATAAATAAATAATAAATAAAGTTTGAAAATCTACTCTATATTGCACTATTACTGTTGCTACTATTGAACCCGGAAATAAAAAAAAATAATTTTTAAATGGCATAATGGCATAAAAGTGCAAAATCAAAACAAATTGTATTTAAAAACAAAACAAACAAACAAACAAAAACCAACAT
>CAIGQQ010006936.1:963688-986463 GCA_903798035.1 Danio albolineatus
ATCTCTGGGAAACACATTCATACATTCTCATTCACACACATACACTACGGACAATTTAGCTTACCCAATTCACCTGTACCGCATGTCTTTGGACTGTGGGGGAAACCGGAGCACCCGGAGGAAACCCACGCAACCACGGGGAGAACATGCAAACTCCACACAGAAATGCCAACTGGCCCAACCGGGACCTGCCCCAACCGGGGATCGAACCAGCGACCTTCTTGCTGTGAGGCGAACGTGCTACTCACGCGCCACCGTGGCGCCCCTATTATCGTTATTATATTTAATTATTAGATTTTTCACCAACTAAACAATAATAGGAAATATGGGATAGTGTGCCTTGACATTTGACCAGTTAACTAAATAGTTAATCATTTATTTATTTCAGTTAACAAAAACTAAAGTTACTAGTTTAGCTTGCTGGACTAAAATGACAAACTATAAATTTAAAAAGATTTAAAGAATCTGGAAAATATTATGAAAATTACAATCAATTATTAATCCAGTCTTCAGTGTCACATTACTGACCATCGTAAGAATCTTTTTTTTCCTCTGACGAAAAAATCTCTTATTTATCAAAGACACACTCAATTGGTTAAACTTGTCATTAAAGACATTTCTAGCATTTAAAATAGTCTCATTAAAAATAAATGCTGTTAGTATGTTATTATTCATGCAAATAACACACAGAGGATAAAGTTATCCCTTTTTCTCTCCACAAAACATAATGATAATATTAAAAGGGTAATTCACACAAAAATGTTATTCTGTTATTATTTACTCACCCTTCACTTTTCCAAACCTGTTTACCTTTTTTGTGTTGAACGCTAATGAGGATTATTTGAAGAAAGTTGCAAACCTGTAACCACTGACTTCCGTAGAAACAAATATTATGGAAGTCAATGGTTACAGGTTTGCAACTTTCATCAAAATATCTTCTTCAGTGTTCAACAGAAAAAAAGAAACTCATAAAGGTTTTAAACCACTTAATGAGTAAAAAAAAGTGACTAAAATAGAAAGTAACGTACCCTTAGAAACATTTTTAATCATTGGAGACCAAAAAAAGTATGATTTTATAATTAGAATAGTGTTATATATATTATAATAAGTGATATAATATGTGGTTAATACTTTAGCTCATCCATGAAAACGATTTCTGCAGGAGTCCCATAGGATTTAACGAAGACAACCACTCTCAAGATTCCAAATCTCCGGCAGCAGTTTTAACATGAAGTGACACGACATCTGACGTACAGATGCTGCTATAAGTTTCTCTTTATTTTAATATGTAAAAATGTTTAGGCAAATGACACCTAGTATCATATATGCATACAGTATATATTATGTATTTACAACATGCATTTTAATATAACTTTGTTTTGACGTAACTTTATGAAGCATGTTATTTAAAAGACCTTGAAATGAAAATAAATTAATTTTGATAAGTTTGATATCCACTGACATGTATTATTAAATGACAATATTATGTTTTGTAGCAATAAATACCAGAAGTATAACCACAAATAAAGAAAATAAATGCTTATAATTTAAAACATCATGGAGTAATCCAGCATATAAACTAACATGCAACACAATAAGTCATGTTAACAGCCGCGTAATGATTAAATATTGTTTTGCTGTAACTGTATAATCTTTGACTGTAACTAGACTGTTTAATTTGTTGACTCGTTTCACTTAAAGCCACAGTATGTCATTTTCGCCACTAGAGGGCGTGTATTCACAACAAACAAAGCTGTAGTTTGATGACGGCGTGGCTAAATTTGGAGAAGCAGTTTTAACATGAAGTGGCACGACATCTGATGTTCAGATGCTACTGAGCGTAGTGACACTTCCGGTGGCATGTTCGATTTTCACTGTCATGTGTCATTGATTAGTGTCATTAAGCTTCGCCGGGTGTCGATGTCACTGATGGAGATGTCACAAAAACGACATGCAACACGACACTCTAGTGACACAGGTCACTAATCTAAGGCCAAGTTTACACTAGTGCGTTTTCGTTTTAAAACGCATAAGTTTTGCTACGGTTACGCCATCCATCCACACTACGCCGGAGTTTTCGAGCCGCGAAAACGGAGCGTTTTGGAAACGCTGGAGAGGCCGTTTTCATTCTAAAACGCTGCTGCTCCGTCTCAGTGTGGATGAAAGAAAACGAAGAGATTTGAAAACGGAGGCGTGGCGGCTGAGATTCGCTACTTTTGGGGCTTTTGGGTCATTGCGTATCCTTCCCTTATTCGTCAAGCCCCTATCACATGACTATAACGCCACCGGAAGACGGCAGACCAGCCTTCACTGTAAACACTGTACTTTCGATAGCCATGGATGTTTTATATTCATTTGTTACTTTAAGTAACAACTCGACCTCGTCGTCTGTGCACAAAAAGACCTCTCTTGCTTTCTTTGCCGTCGCGTTCATCGTTCAACCAGCGTTTGTTTACTAACAATAACCAAATGTCGAGCGAGACATGTGCTTCCTGTTTATACTTGAACGCGCATGCCCAGAGTGCGCTAATGGTCACGTGATATACGTTTTTGGTGGAGTACTGTGGACGGAGATTTGTTCAGAAACGCCGGGTGAAACGCTAGTGTGGATGCAAATCGTTTTCATGCTAAAACGCCATTTTAAAACTAAAACGCACTAGTGTAAACGGGGCCTAAGTGACACATGCCACTACCGAGTAACACATGACAGTAAAAACCAGATATGCCACCGGAAGTGTCACTACGCTCAGTGGCATGTGCCAGTGGCATCTGTATGTCAGATGTCGTGTCACTTCATGTTAAAACTGCTTCTCCAAATTTAGCCACGCCATCATCAAACTACAGCATTGTTTGTTATGAATACAAACCCTCTAGTGGCGAAAATGACATACTGTGGCTTTAAGTGAAACGAGTCAACAAATTAAACAGTCTAGTTCAAACCTGTCAACATTGGGATGTAAAAATAAGAGATATGCCCACCATAATAAAGGATACCCTCCCCAATCCCAAAATTGATAAATATGTTTTGATAAATTGAAAAAAAACCCACTATGATCGACATCTTTACATGTTATTATTATTAATTATGTGTATATGTTTGTTCAAACACGCACCCAAAACACAGACTTTCTCTATGCTTTAAATCGCATGTACAGAATCCGTTTGAGAAACTAATATTCATCACTATGGAGCGCGTCAGCTGACAGTCACACTCCGCTTCATGACTGGTTTGAGGATTAATAAAACGAAAATAAAATGAAAGCACAGAACTGACTCACATTTAAGAGCAAGGGGCGGCCCCTGGTGGTTCGGCGGTATGGGTTGGGTATAGGGAGGATCGGCTCTATAATGTTTATTACCACCCCCTCAGAGAAAGACTGAAAATATGGGAGAAATACGGGAAAATACCTTTACGGGATGATAGCAGTATAGAACTGTAAAATATGGGAGAATCCCGGGAAAAACGGGAGGGTTGACAGGTATGGTCTAGTTACAGTCAAAGATTATCACAGCGCAGATCATCATTTTAGAATGATTTCTGAAGGACACTGAAGACTAAAATAATGATGGTTAAATATAAAAATTATATTTTACATCCGCCGTAATGCAGTCATTAATTAAAGAAGTGTTATAAGGCTGTCAGTTTTGATACCTGTTCTGTAATGTGTGAATATAAAAGGCTCTGGAAGTCCTCTGCTGGTTTACACGCGCTACCCATGTGGAAAAGCTCAAGTGCAGCCGGTGTGTGTCTGTTCTGCTCTCCATCTGTTGAAGAGCACACTTCAGCTGCTCACAGTGCGATCCCACAGCCTGAAACACAAACCCACAGTGAAGGCCTTACTCAACATATAAGAAACACAGCAGTCAACATCAGAAGTGGATCAAAGACAAGAATGGGAGATGTTGAATAGTTTTAGGATGACTTTGGTGAAAGGTTTTGAAACTAATGATGGTTTAAAGGGCCACGAAACCCCCCCTGTCTCAGCAGTCTTTTAGTTTGGAAAAAGTCAGGAAAATGGGAGTTTCCGTTTGGGCACGCGCTGATTTTCACAGGAGCAAAACAAACACACAGACGCAGGGGAGAAAGACAGTGACTGTGTTTACATGGACATCAGTAATCGAATTATTTGCCAAATTCTTAATTTGTCGACTTTAACTGCAGTTTGGCACTTTCACTTTTATTCACGAACATTTCCTGCATGTCCCCCGTGACAAATAAGATGCGAGGAACTGCTGGAGGAGTGTTTTAATGGAGTATTTGATACTGTGTGGCATATGGGAGAAAAAAAAAAAACCTCTGCATTCCTCTCGGTAACTTAGATGCACTCGGTAGGTAGCGTCAGAAAGCCGTCTGTGTGTAGACTATCCTGTCACAAAATGCGCGAAAAATCTACACAATGGTAATAGTTTGATTAAGGTGTTTACATGTTTACACTCAGAGAGCAGCATTTACAGCGGATCTTTCAGTCTACAATATTGTAGTGATATTAATGTACTGTAAACTCAGTAACAGCTCTAATTATTTTGACTAAGGTCTGTCTTTAAACACAGAAAAAGTACTGCTGACGATACGAACTAACTTTGCAATCTGAATAAACAAAGATCACTGATCAGATGTGTGCTCAAAATGTCAACCATGTTGAAATGTATGTACAGATTTGTTATAAATTTACAGATTATAAGGTGCTGTGTACAAATGCGTAAGAAGTATTGCATCGTATATTGTTATAAGGTGCTGTGTACCTTTTAACAATATACGATACAATACTTTGCTTACTTACCAAATCTGTAGAGACAGGACAATCAACATAAACTGGAGCCGCGTATTTTTTAAAAGGAGACAAGCGGCAAATCTGGATTTCTCCATTTCCGGGGAATACATTTATATGTGTCCTAATAGTGTATATAGCAGTGTGGGACACATATGAGACTGTCAACAGCTCAAAAAGCTGTTTTGGTGTTTTGTGACCCTTTAAAAAGTCCTTAAATCAGCTGTTTCTGAAAGAGTGGGAACCATCAGCTGTCCTTTTGTCCATATTAGTGAAGTAAAATATTTGTGCACATGTGTACTACAAAGGCAAATTCATAATGTCTTACCAGTCTGGTCCATGTGGAGAAGCAGTGTCTGAGCAGATTGATATCATGAGTAATCACTGCATTCCGTTCCAGCACGTGTGTCCTACATCTCTGCTGAACCGTTCCTTTCCACACAATGAAAAAGCGAAAGAACAGATTCCTCTCCTTTATTAAAAAAAAAAAAAAAAACATTAAAAATCAACAAAACATTGTCACTCACACAACAAATGTCAATAGTTTGCACAAAAAAGCAACCCATTGCACTCTCGTCACATAAACAGCATGAATTTGATACAGTTTATTTTCTGAAACACTAAAATATTTGGTAACAGGAGATGAACATCTAATTAAATACATAACCTTCCCAAACAAATACATAACACATAGTAATAGAAACACACACACACACACACACACACACACACACACACACACACACACATATATATATACACACACACTGTAAAACCCAAAAAGTTAAGGTAACTCAAACCATTTGAGGAAACCGATTGCAACAAACCATTTAAGTTCAAAAACTAATCCTTATGAGTAGGGCCAGATGGAATCTGCGCACATTTTTTGCTATTTCTGCTGAGATTTTTGTTAAAAATCTGAAGATTTATGCGGAATGATTTTGGGAGTATCATGACTAAAACCTTAATATATGAATTAAAAAAACAATACCTTTTTACTTTTATTTAATGTTTACAATGCAAATCCAGTTAGATCCACTTTATTTGGTAAACAAAGCGAATATCTCATATAAAATCTCTACTAAAAGACAGAAAATAGTACTTTTTTTTTTACTACAAATTTGTACTGTAAATAAATCATTTGAATATTTTCATATAAGTCAATATTATTACTAAAGTTAATTTAAAAACTGAATAAATATAAATGTACACACATTTTTACAAGTAAATAAACAGAATTAATGATGGGCTAAAAATCTGCAGAAATCTGCGGAATTCTGCGTGCGCAGATTCTGTGTGCCCCTACTAATGAGTACTGTGAACTTAATCCATATGAGTAAACAGAGCAATTTATAAAACCCAATAAATGATGAGAACTCAAACCAACTGAGTACTGAAAAACCTAATAAGCTAAGGCAAATCAAACTGATTGAGGAAACCAATATATATATCAAAAGTTTGGGGAAAGTATGATTTTAAAATGTTTTAAAATAAGCTTTTCCTGCTCACCAAGGCTGCAGTACACTACAGTATAATTTGTAAAATTGTGAAATGTTACCGCATTATAAAATAACTATTTATAAGTAGTTTATAATTTAATTTCATAATTCAGTAATTTTAATAATGATTTTAATGATGAATCAGTCACATGATCCTTCAGAAATCATACATACATACATACATGCACTGCTCTACAATACACTTTTCTAATATTTCCCAAAGTGCTGTTTAACGGAAAGATCTATTCACCACATTTTTGAACATCATTTTAATTTAAAAAATTTTTTAAAACTAATTTCAAATAACTAACATTTTTTATCTTTACCATGATAAACTAAAAATAAATAATACTCTCTCCATGAAAAATATATAATAGTACTGTGGAACTTTGTCTGTTAAACTTCACTTGGAAAATATTTGAAAAACAATTACAATTTCTAATTTCTTTGCTAACAATTTTGCTTTCAACTGTGTGTGTATTTATATACAGAGAGCATCAAAAAAGCCAACAGAGTTAGCATTTTTATAAGAACACCAATAGATGATTGTGCTGAATAAAATAGTGTTGATTAATTTACCCAGTGATGGAAAGCCCTGCCGTTCATCAGCGTTTGAGCTTTCCACGCTCTGAAAACCACAGCCGTCTCTTCACATCTCCTTCTGTTTCTACACAGATCCGCCTGTCGTCTCATTTCTCTGTTAGCGTACACTACACTCCTCCACTGGGAGAATGTCAGACTCAGTTCAGGGCGCATCATCCTGCCTAGAGCTTTCAGTAACAAAATCTAAGAAGGAATAAAAAGTGACAGATTAAAAGAAAAAGAACTGACTGCTTAATTGATAGAGTTTTTGTGGTACCTTTCTAATATTTTGCCTTAAAGATCTTACTTTGCCTTACATGTTTGTTTTTGCAAAAAGGTTAGTTTTACAACACCTCAATAGTAAAACAGTCGGATTTCACCATTTTAGAATCCATTCAGCTGATCTCAGAGTCTGGGGCGAGCACTTTTAGCTTAGCTTAGCATAGATCATAGAATGTGATTAGACCATTAGCATCTTGCTCAAAAAAATGACCAAAGAGCTTTGATAATTTTCTTATTTAAAACTTGACTCTCTTGTATTTACATCATGTACTAAGAATGAAAAATGAAAAGTTGCTATTTTAATATAAGCCGATATGGCTAGGAACTCAGAGGATCATTCTGGCTTAATAATCAAGGAACTTTTCTGCATGGATAAAGCTGAAATGATGATATTACGCAGCACTGGGGACTACTTTCAGGTGCTGTGTGATAATACTGGAACAGAACGATAGGAATAATTATTATAATTATGGTCATTTTTGAGCAAGATGCTAAAGGTCTAATCAGATTCAATGACCTATGCTAAGCTAAGCTAACACACGTGCTCCCATCTGCTGAATGAATTAAACAAAAACAGTAAAACGTAACTCTTAAACTCTAAAAAACAACAAAAAAAGTGAAGTGTTTGTGTAAACCCTAAAATAAATGTTTATACTCAACAATAAATGCTTCTTAACATGATGTTGACACCAAACGCGAGCTATACAGTGTTTGAGTGAGAGTCAATGTGTTTAAAGGGCCATGAAACCCCCCTTATTCGGTCTCTCTTCGAATAAAAAAAAAAATGCTTCGTGATGGGCGTGGAACACCATCATCAGTGGCAGGAGGGAGCATGGCCAGCAGTGCAGGGGAAAAAGAGGGGAGCTCACAACTATCAGTTGGCTCACAAAATGAGACACAAACCATGAGGAGACCCATGATTTTATGGTTAACAAAGTTCAAATGCAAAGAAATAAGCAGTAATTTAATGTCCAGCAAAATTCATTATTCGTAATTTTATATACAGATAACCACAATTTGTTTATGATTATAAAGATAACCGTGTTTATATAAACACTAAATGAGGAGGACTTCTGTCCTTCTCAATCCCCGGGTCTGAATGCGGACACAGTGGATAGCAGTGCAGCAGGTCTCTTGCCCTGTCTATTCTAACCATTAACCCTGCTGGTAACCTGGAGGATTTTAAACATGTGCGAACACAGCAGCACGGATATATAAGTGATGTGTCTCAATGGCTGCCATTCGCCAGTTCTCGTACAGATCTCTTGACAAAAAATGCTTGCTGCAAACCAACAGCTTTGCTGTATCAGCCCTGACAGAATCGTAGGAAAAAACACGCAACAAACCTAGGCATGGGATGATAACCGTTTTCAAGGTATACCGCGGTTTGGAAAAGTTAAGGTTTTCATACCGCCAAAATTTTCTGCTATACCGTTCCTAAGGTATGTGTAAGATTTTTTATTTATTTATTTATTTATTTATTTATTTATTTATTTATTTATTTATATTTTTAGGTGTAAATTGGAAAGACAACTGTGTTTTTGAAACTAAAGAAGACAGCAGAAGTCAATGATTTACTTGAATTATCCAGCCTGACATGTTTACTGTCCCAAAATACTTGAAATGTTTCTCAAAATAAAGTATATTGTGTTCAATGGGGAAAAAAAAGGTTTTGTTTTTTAGCCAGACATTTAAAAATAATATATGTTAGAGCGGTGATCACAATACCATCATACCGTGAAATCGTGATAATTTTATCCAAGGTTATCATATCGTCAGAAACTCATACCGGCCCATGCCTGAACAAACCCCAAGGCTCATGGAAACAAACACATACGACCCGTGCCGTGCAGACGTGATCTCACCCAGTCATTGGGTGACAGCTTGGCAGGTCTGCCTTGCTTTTAGAAAGCACATGCAGCCATTAATAATTAAGAAGCAGGGTCTTCTGATAAGATAAGAAAACTCTGCTATGAATAATAATGAGAAACTGATGTGTCATCACTCCACTAGCAGATTCACAACCGATTTTGATCCGCCCCGAACATTATTTTAAATCCAGAAGATGAAATTAGCTGACAAAAGTTCAAAATGATCCCGTTTTCCCCACACTTAAAGCTGACAGGTGCTAATGTTGTCTTAACTGATGCTCAAAATACAAATCTGTAAATTTTTTTGCTTTAAAAGTACTCCAGGATGTCCATATTTGAACCTTTAAATGTGTATTTAGATAAACCACAGAAGTGAAACTGCACTTACTGATGACATTCAGAATGGATTCTTTCTTTTAGTGATCGACAGTGATATTTGTTCACTGCAAGCTTTCAAGCTTTGCAGATCTTTTACATTCACAAATAGCTGCATTTATATGTAGAGTCGCTTTAAAAGTTATTTTGTTTTTTAAGTAAACTGAGCTTAAAAATAACTTGATGGACAAACTCAATGTAAATGAGAGCTGCTTTTTCCATCCCTTAAATATGTTTAGCACCAACTTAAAGCAAAACAACCAATTAAAAAACGCTATTTATTAAATGAAATACCACAGAGTTCAATACAATTTAATCGAATATAGTTTAAATAAAAACGCTTTATATTTAGTGAATTATTTTAATTTAATAAAAAAAAAAAATGGGGCGCCACGGTGGCGTAATGAGAAGCACGTTCGCCGCACAGCAAGAAGGTCGCTGGTTCGAGCCCCGGCTGGGTCAGTTGGCATTTCTGTGTGGAGTTTGCATGTTCTCCCCGTGGTTGCGTGGGTTTCCTCCGGGTGCTCCGGTTTCCCCCACAAGTCCAAAGACATGCGGTACAGGTGAATTGGATAGGCTAAATTGTCCGTAGTGTATGAGTGTGAATGTGTGTGTAAGGATGTTTCCCAGAGATGGGTTGCGGCTGGAAGGGCATCCGCTGCGTAAAAAATATGCTGGATAAGTTGGCGGTTGATTCCGCTGTGGCGACCCCAGATTAATAAAGGGACTAAGCCGACAAGAAAAAAAATAAATAAATAAAAAAAAAATTAGGTGACACAGTGGCGCAGTAGGTAGTGCTGTTGCCTCACAGCAAGAAGGTCGCTGGTTCGAGCCTCGGCTGGGTCAGCTGGCATTTCTGTGTGGAGTTTGCATGTTCTCCCAGTAGTCGCGTGGGTTTCCTCCGAGTGCTCCGGTTTCCCCAAAAAGTCTAAAGACATGTGGTACAGTTGAATTGGATACGCTAAAACTGTCCGTAGTGTATGAGGTGAATGAGAATGTGTGGATGTTTCCTAGTGATGGGTTGCGGCTAGAAGGGCATCCGCTGCGTAAAACAAATGCTGGATAAGTTGGCGGTTCATTCCGCTGTGGCGACCCCAGATTAATAAAGGGACTAAGCAGACACGAGAATGAATGAACGAAGAAAAAAAATTCCAATTATTATTTTTTATTAAAACGCAAATACTTAATCTGATAATACAGTAATAGGCTGAAATTCTTAGTGGAAAATATTGATAAATTAACAAAAGATGTTTGGGAAAGCTTACTGGGAAATACAGCAATTGTACATTGCATTCATTCATTCTCTTTTCAACTTAGTCCCTTTATTAATCCAGGGTCGCCACAGCGGAATGAACCGCCAACTTATCCAGCACATGTTTTAGGCAGCGGATGCCCTTACAGCTGCAACCCATCACCCGGAAACATCCATCCACACTCATTCACACACATACACTACAGACAATTTTGCCTACCTAATTCACCTATACCGCATGTCTTTGGACCTGTGGGGGAAACCAGAGCACCCAGAGGAAACCCACACGAACAAGAGGAGAACGAGCAAACTCCATACATAAATGCCAATTCTGGCTGTGAGGCGATCATGCTGAAATTTGTTGATTAGTTGACCAACATTACCTTTGTTCGGCAATGTTCACAGCTTCCGAAACAACTATGACCTATTAGTTCATCATCTGGATCTTTGTGATCCTTAGATATCTGACTGTTGAAGGGAAAACATTTAATTAAGCTGATATAAGCCAAAGTAGAATAATTAATTAATTCATACTATGTTCATTTACTTTTATCTTCTTACACAACTAACCTGTGAACTGACAGCTGAGATTTGTGTTCATCTGCAGTGCATGTTCATCTTTATGTGCTGTGATTGTGTGGCCTGTAGAGGGGAGTGTTGCTCTCTGTGTGTCAATACACTTCCCTCCAAACCTTTTTCTGATCTGTCGCTTTCACACTGATGCCACGATAACATTCATGATGTCAAAAACTGTTCTCAACGTGTTCTTACTGAACATACAAAAACTATTTTATACATTCTCGACTGTTTACAGCATGCTATTATCAACTATCTAATAAACAAAAAGTTGGCATTCAAATCAACCCCTTATGCATTTATAGAACGCAGAATATAATGTTTTCTTTTTCAAAAAATATTTTGAAAGTTGTAAGTTGTCCATTTTTAGTGTGTCCAAACCTTTACAGTAACTTACTGCATATTAGGAATTTACGGTATTCTACTGTAATCAAAGCAATCAAGTTATGCTACAGTAGTTGAAGAGAAAAAAAGAGAAGAAAATGATGAATTAACATCTTGTATTGTACTTAAAATAGATTGATGAATCAAAAATGACTTTTGTAAACAATTTAAATGGATTTAATAACTATCAATATGAAGCCCAGTTGTCGATTAATTTATTTGTTTTAGTAAGAGTTACATTTTATAATTATTTTTTGTTAATTTGTTTATGGTCTGATGGAAATATTGTTTCCGAATTTGTACCAATATTTAATTTAAAAGTCTTACCTGTTGTGATTTGACCGGGAGGAGATCTCCCGGAAGGGATATAAAGGGGGCGGAAGAGCATAGAGAAAGGTGAGAGACTGGGGTGAAAGTTGGTATGAGAGTGAGAGACGATTTGCTCCAAGAGTTGTCGAATAGAGCACTGAAGAGAGATTTATATGTCTGTGACTGTGGGGGATAGCAATTTCCTCTTTTGAATGTCATCGGACTATATGTGACACTGTGTTCACTAAATACAGTGTTGGCCGCGAAGGCGGAGATAGACGCGAACGTATTATTGTTCTCTATATCAACAAACCTGGACATTTTCAGAGACCGTCTGAGAAATCTGGATACCTTTATGAGAGTTCTAGCAGCGTTGGACATGACATCACACTTCTGACTTTCCTCTATTCACTCCTGAACTGTATTTCAGCTTCTGACGTGTTCCCTGGGCTCTGGTAAGAGTAAATCATTTATTATTTGCCCTCTGGGCGAAGGGGCAACTGGGTTTTAATGCCACTCTGACCACCAGCATCGAAACAGGCCTGCAACAAGCTTTACATATTTTTCCATTTATTTTATATGGACTGTTTTGTTTTTTTCCCTAACTGAACTGTTGATTTTGCTGTTTATTTAAGTCCGAAAACAAAAACTGAGAACAAAAAGTTTTATTTTGAAACAAACCTTTATTTCTTTATTTGTATATCTTTATTTGTTTAAGTGTATTTAAGTAAATTTGACAAAGTGATTTCGAATTTCCTACTAGATTGGCTGTATATTATTTACATTAATTGGAATGGGGTTATAGGATTTATTTTGGGGTTAAATTACAAATTAGAGGGATCTAATCTATAAGAATTCAAGGCCCTTCCATCGCCATAGGGAAAGGGCGCTACAAATAATAAAAATACTGTTGTAAATCAATTGTGTAGTAATGTATGTAGTAAAGGGAATTTTACTGTGAAAAAAGAAATTGCGGTAAGGCTATTTTACTGTAAAGTTTACAGGCCCTGCTACTGTAAAACACATTCAGGTTACTATAAAGGGGCAGTTGCGGTAACTTGTGTTTGCAGTATGTTACTGTAAAAATGCAATAAAACGTCTAAAAGTGTAGCTGAATATCGTACCTGAGGTTCAGTGCTGGACATGTGAGAGTCACAACAGAATAAAGCAGTGGTGGATGGAGAATGATGAGGCAGTTTGGCTTTGAAGAGCAGAACTTTATCAGAGAAATCAGCCTTAGTGTGTCTGTGCCATTCCAGAAGCACAGTCCTCTGAATAACCCGCTCTTCAGCTGATCTGTGAGATCTCAATAAGACACATTAGGCTTGAACATAAGTAAAGCGGAGACATGTAATTAAAGAAGAAGCAAAGCAGCAGATTAACATACTTTGCCAGCTGTTGTTTCTGTAATATCTCTGCCCACTTATGAAGAGTGTTGTAGATCAGGAGCCTGGCTGAGAGATCTTCTGATGAAGTGCATGTTTTGCGATTGAAAACATCCAACATGTGGCCTGTAATCAATCCCTTATCTAAATAGGTAAGACAGATAGACAGACAGATAGACAGATAGACAGACAGACAGACAGACAGACAGATTTTTTTCATTCTTTTTAAATATTGTAATTTATGATGGTGATGTCATTTTTCACAGGATTTCATATTAAATAATTTCTTCCGAAGAATGGTTTAATTGGCTGGATAAAATAGAATAAAATAAACAAAGAAGCAATAAATTAATATATATGTTAAAAATAGAATTGGAAATCCAATGCGCTTGTTAAATGTGACGTGTCACGTGAAGCGGCTTCTGGGTCCAAGCGTTCTATCACAAATAGTTATAATAAACGCTTAAATAGTGATGTAATACTTTCAAAAATCACGATATATATATATAACAGTAAAATATATATAACAGTATTTCCTGCCTCACAAATTAACAAGCGGATTTGCAAAGACAAATATACAAAAGCACCGCCCTAGTGGTTATTCAAAGATACTACAATAATGGTTGGCCTTTAGATCGTGAAGTCATGTTACCATTTTTCTCAGAGAACATATTTCTAAAGGTGCTGTTGACTTGAAATTTCCACTGGATGTTGGTAACAACCAAAGAAATCCATATACCTGTATGCAAACTAAACAAAACTAATTAGCTTACAACTGAAGTTATGTGTAATAAAATTAATGACACAGGGAAAAAGTATTGAACACATGAAGAAAGGGAGGTGTAGGAAGGCAGTAAAAGCCCAGACAGCAGCCGAAATCTCTCAGGAGTTATTCAGCAACCCTCTGCCCTTGGGAAGGAATATTAGCTGCTTCAGTCCAGCATCTACATGATCAGGAAGACCAAGATGAAACCAGGGTGGACATTTCAGCAAGACAATGATCGAAAACACAGCCAAAGAAGCTCTCAAATTCTTTCAGAGAAAGAAAATAAAGCTGTAGAATGGTCCAGTCAGTCACCTGATATGAATCCAATAGAAAATACAATATAAAGCTCAGATTTGATAGACGAGACCCATAAAACCATCAATATTTTTACAGTCTGTTGAAGTCTGTGAAAAATCACACCTGAGCAATGCATGCGACTTCATTCTTCATATGAGGAGTCTTTCAGCTGCCATCAGCAAAAAAAAAGCCTTTAATTTAAAGTTTTCAATACATTTCAGTAGTTTCTCCTTGTGTCATTTCATTGTTATTACACCACTCATTTTTCAGATTTTTTTGTTTTGTTTTATTTTTATGTTTGTATTGTTTGGGTATTCACCAAAATCTGGTTCAATTCCATGTCAACGGCTCCTTTAGAAACATTATTCCCAGGAAAAAAACATGACATGGTCAATACAATTCACCCTGCTGTACACACTAACCAGTGTTTGTGTGTCTGGTATGAAAGCGGCGGATGTGGAAATCCTTCATAAGGCCGTGTAGCTGCAGAGATCGTCTCCACTGCTGGAAGCTTGTCTTGAGTGTCTGAGTCTCTCTGTGATGACAGTAATGCTGCAGTGATGCTCTGCGCTGAACAACTGCTCTCCATGCTGACAGACACCTAACATAAGCGCGGAGACAATCAGTGTCACAACATCAGTCAACAAATTGCACATTGAACAAATTATAAGTGACAGTAGACATTTAATTTATACTAAAGATTTCACTTTAAGGGCAGCACGGTAGCTCAGTGGTTAGCACTGTCGCCTCACAGCAAGAAGGTCACTGGTTCGAGTCCTGGCTGGGCCAGTTGGCATTTCTGTGTGGAGTTTGCATGTTCTCCCTGTGTTGGCGTGGGTTTCCTCCGGGTGCTCCGGTTTCCCCCACAGTCCAAAGACATGTGCTATTAGTGAATGGAATGAACTATATTGGTCGTAGTGTATGCGTGTGAATGAGTGTGTGTATGTTTGTTTACTAGTGCTGGGTTGCAGCTGGAAGGGCATTCGCTGTGTAAAACATATGCTGGATAAATTGGTGGTTCATTCAGCTGTGGCGACCCCTGATGAATAAAGGGACTAAGCCGAAGGAAAATGAATGAATAAATGAATTATATTAATAATTATTATAATGATGACAAAACTATTATTATTATTTTAGAATTATTTGTTATTATTGTTATATTAATTTGTATAATTATTTAAAGGGGTGGTCCACAGTATATTTTTAAGGCTTGATTGTGCTTATAAGATGCAAAGCAATGTGTGCTCATGCTTCACATGTAGAAAATCACGTTATTTTTTCATATATCTTACTTATCTTGATTATATACAGCGATTCTGCTTACATGAAAAGGACTAGTTTCTCCGAAAGGTCTGCCCTCAAGGAGGCTCTGATTGGTCAGCTAACATAATGTGCTGTGATTCACGGATTGGCCTCACGTCACGCCCCTTTTGCACTGCGTAATCACTCAGTACGAGCAGCTGTTAGCAGTGTTAGCTGCCTGAATCAGACAGAAAAATGAAGAGCACACAGCTGAACCTCACGCCTGCTCTCTAAAATAACATCTAACAAGTGTCTTTACATATATTCGGAGATAAGCATGTGTAAGTAACATGAGATGTTCTCATGTCTTTTGCGAGTTTGTTATTTGAGTTTTATTATCGATGCTGTAAAAGGACCTTATGAAACCAAAAATAGTCACATCAATCTATAGCCGGGAGATTTCAGTGGCTGAACAACAGTGCATAACCCATTCATGACAACAACACAATCCACATCAGCTTTGGAGGACTAAAATAGTTTTAACACATAACATTACCTGTCTTAACAGAAATACTTCAGCCATGGTGCCGTCCTTTCTCCAGCGGGCAAAAGAAACTCCGATATTGATTCAGGATTTTAAAAAGTTTCAATTCAGCATTTGATTTTACAGCAACTGTCTCGTATGCACGTGAACCTGCTAATAGTGCATCTGCGTGAACAGATCTACATTTGTTGACAGACAGTTTGGGCTACTATTTGGGATTATGGGGGATGTCGGCCCGACAATATTAAATTGAATGAATTTTTTTGTTTGTTTTATGCCTCACCCAAAATATAAAAATACATATAAACACATTTAGATCATTTACTCTAATCATTACTATTGGACTGTGAAGAGACTTAACCAGCACAACAACAAAAATTGTTTCACCTACTGCACCTTTAATTCATTTATTAAAATGTTCAAACATTAAGTATTTTCCTCCCAACAATACAGACAACATACAAAATAGACTGAACATCTAAGGTGTATGAAATACCAGCTTTTTAACATATTCATTTGTGTGCAGCACCCACAATGCAAATCAGGCAAATAAAAACAAGCTAGCTTACCTTGAGAGTTGAGCTCTTCGTAAACTCTCCTGTACATTTCTTAACTCTTCCCTTTTTTGAGAGCTTTGACGCCACATTGTAAACGCAGTCTGCATTCGACCTTTATCCTGCAGGTGGCGCACTTTCTCCAGACATCTAATTGTGTTCTGCATATTTACAGCAACGTGTTTCCACTTCCTGAAGGTTTCTGCACAGATTTTCAACAGCAGTCATCAGTTCCAGTCTCCTCACCTCAGAAGACTCCTCATATACGTTGAGAAAAGGCTTCAAGCACAGTGCTGTCACTGTCAGGGGCTGTTACTGAATGCTGTCAGTCTTTTTTTTTTTTTTTGCCGTGACCTTTACATACCTGCTAACATCCGTCTGGAAAGCTCCCATGAGGCTCTAAGGCTCAACCTTGTAAGTTTTGTCTTCTGAACATAGCAATGCCAGGAGTGCAGGGTGCGCCTGTGCAGGAAAACAAACGATGAGGTAGCATGCTAATACTGTATTCTACTGGTAAAACCTATTTGGATTGATACGTTCATCAACATTTACTAAATTCAATACAAAATTCATTGTGGTAAAGCTGGTTATCGCACATTCATTCGTTCATAAAACATGCGACTATAAAACCCAATTTACCTCAATATAAATATTCACCATCACACTGGTGTGGTACGGTTTAATTGAGGTAAAGTTGGTTTTATATTCACATACTCGGACTTTCTCCTTAATAATATAATTTAAGAAAAGTATTCGCTATTACTAGTGTAATCATATGTGCAGCCAATGACTATCAAAGTACAGTCAAATAAATGGTGTTAATATTGTTTTGCAGTCACACTTGCATGTGACTTCAGACCGAATATTCAAAGTATCATGGTAAACAATAAAGGGAGAAGGTCACAAGTGGTCACTGAAAATAAATGTGCGAAAATAAAACCAACTTTACCTCAATTATGGTGTACTGGGTGGCTACTATAACCTCGGCATGCAGTTCTCAATGGATCTTCTGGTTTTATTACACAGTTGTCTGAAATACTTGAATCTTATTGGTCAGTATTAAAGGTCGGATCAATATGGCCTAAAAATCTAAATCTCAATTGATTGAAAATTTTAACTTGATTATGATTAATGAACGATTATTTTATTTTTATAAAAGGCGCAGCTTACAATCATCGTCAATTCAGTGCAAAGCAAGGTTCAAGAATGAGTCCATCATCTTACTTGACCAGAGATCATGTGGCTGCAAAGTGGCCTCAGAAGAATGAATCAGCCTCAGACCTTAAAGGTTGATTTATACATCTGCATCAAGTGATTGGCGTGACCCACAGTGCTTGGCTTGCACGTAGCCGTGCATTGATATACTTCAGCGTGCTGTTTGTGTTGCTGTGTAATAACACTTCCGAAATGCTAGCTGGCAGCTGGTTTGTATGTTCCTCTGTGTTGGGTTTCTTCAGTGGGGTATTGTTTTTTCTGAATGTTACCCTAATGTACAAAAAGCTAAAACTTGCTCATTCAGAGGTGGGAACAGGCGGACGTGCAACAACTTTAATCATAAGGTAAACACAAAACAGCTCCTCCATGGGATTCCATACTTGTAAACACTCGCTCCAGCCAGCTCTCTGCTGTCCCGTGGCTCACCGCACTGCCCACTCAAATCAACGCTACCAAACCGACCAATCACAGAGCTTGTGTTAAACGTCTTCTCAACGTGTTGTTTAATTTTTGAAAGGTGCGTGGGTATGCGACTGCAAGAAGGCTGCGCTGGAGCATACGTGTGCTCTCGATAGTAATCAGTATAAATCAGCCTTAACAGAGCGAGGTCACGTGACTCCGCATACAGAAGGGAAAATAGTCACTAAAATTGACCTGGGAAAATTAGATCGATTATATGTTCTGAATGTGAATTTTGATTATTTTTCGATTAATCTCTCCGTCCTAATTAAAGGCTTAATTCACTCTCATGTCGTTCCAAACTCAAGACCTTTTTTTCCAAATATAAAAATGTATTGGTATTGTTCTTTTAAGATATGTGAAAGATTGGTTCACATCCAAAAATCTAAAATTCTGTCATTAATTACTTTACATTAAGTTCTGTTTGTGGACTTCAAACATCTCTAAAATATCTTCTTTTGTATACTGAGGTTAGAAACAACAAAAAGGTAAGAAATGAATGAAAGAATTTTAGTTTTTGGTGTGAAGTAATCCTTTAAACATCTTAAATGAACTAAACAAATTAATATATAAATTTCTTGAATTTATAGGTGCAGTATGTAAGTTTAATACACAGTGGTTGAACTAGGTATTGCATTGCTGTATCAAAACAAACGCAAGCACAGGTTGCCAGAGTCTGACGATCGAGCCTAAAGGTTGACTTAAGTCGTTCTCTTTATGAAAGCAAAAGGAAAAGGAATATTTTCCATATCAAAAGAAGTATTTTTGACACTTTGAATTGATATATTAAAAAAATTATTCTATTTCTTACAGCTGAACAACAGAAAACTTACAATGATCACCTCAGGTACACCTCATGTGCTTTATTTAGTGTTAAATGCTAACAATGCGAGTTTGAATGCCATTTTACATGACATTTATTGCCATATTGCTAAAAGCAGCAGCAGACAGTTCACTTCAGATCTTTAAAAAATAAAATAAACTGTTTGAAAAGAAAACCCACCAAGATCGACATGTTTAGATATTATTATTATTATTATTATTATGTGTATATGTCTGTTCAAACATGCATCAAAAACCCAGCGTCCCCTCTTACTGCATGCGTTTACAGAATCCATTTGGGAATCAGCATCTATTTACAGCGTTTGACAGTCACGCACAGCTACATAAACTGACTGTTTTAAAGATTACAAAGGAGGTGCGACAGCGTCTGGGATGAAAAAGAAGAGAATCCCTCCGCTTTTATACGCACATTTAATACGATTCACATTTAAGAGCAAAGGGCACCCCCTGGTGGCTCAGCAGTATAGGTTGTGTATAGGGAGGATCAGCTATTTAATATTCATTACCACCCTTTATGGAAGGATTAAAAATACAGGAGAAATATGGGAAAACACCATTACGGGATGATAGCGGGATAGAAATGTAAAATACAGAAGAATCCCGGGAAAAACGGGAGGGTTGACAGGTATGACCAATAGTAGCTCAAAAGTGTTTTTTGTAGTCAAAACACAATGCTCCAAAAGTTAGCTTTAGTGAACTGCCTAAATTAATTAAAACAAAAACCCCACAACTTTATTTTGGCCAGATTTTGTTTGAAATTACGTAAATTCAGTTCTTTTTCTTTCATTTAGTTTGATGTATACTGAGGCCTTAACCCTACACCTCATTGGGGAATGAGCAAATCATCCTAAAATGTACAAATGAGATTGTATAAATGATTTACGAATTAGCCACTAAATCAAAATGTTCCAAACTGCCGTAATTTTGCGTCGAGACATAACAGAATGACCTTTTGGATGCTTTCTTAAAAGCATTATACAGCATTAGACTCTTACCGGGTCAAAACAAACTCTTTTTCTCTCTCTCTTTCACAAGATTCTGCTCTTTTCTGCCAATGATGAAAAAAGTGAAGAAGGTTGCTCATCTGTATGGACTGCATCAACTTCTCCAGCTTCTTCTGACTGGTTCGAAACTTCCACTTCGTCCATGCTAATGCTAACAAATGCGTGCTAAAGAACAATACACATCAACAAGACACTCATATAAGATACTGCAAATTCCGAGAATGCAATCAACATAAGGGATACTTGAAAGTAGACACTCTAGCCATGTTTCCATCAAAAGATTCAAATCAAATGTATGCACAAAACTGGAATATCACATAAAACATTTGTGAATAAATCACCGCTTCCGTCCAACGAGAACAAAATAGTCACTTCCTGATAAACTGATGCCAAATATCAAAAGGAAAAAAAATGAAAGTTGCTGTGTGTGGAGAAGGCCTTTTTTATATCTAATAACATACTTGCGCCTTAGAACATGTAGATCAGGGGTGCCCAAAGTCGGTCCTGGAGGGCCGGTGTCCTGCCAAGTTTAGTTCCAACCCCAATGAGACACACCTGTGCTAGCTAATCAAGCTCTCACTAGATTTTGTGGAGACATCCGTGCAGGTGTGTTTAGGCAAGTTGGAGCTAAGATCTGCAGGACACCGGCCCTGCAGGACAGAGTTTGGGCTTCCCTGATGTAGATAAAAAGCAATGTGTGCAGTCATATCATCGAAAATTTCATTCAGAAGATTTGCCATTTCTGCTAATATTTAACATTTATCAATTAATATAACAATTAAAAACGTCCAGACCTCATTCTCCACCCAAACACACTTGTTGCTTTCTGACATTTTTGTTATCACATGCGCATGACTTTTTTGATGCGCATACTGGAATTTATTCAGTAAATGCGTTTCCATCGTTGTTCATGCACATTTTCTCTTATCGGATAAAAAGTTTACCCTACTCAGTTGTGCGCATAATTTTTATGCACATTTTTAAAGTGTATGTGCATCTGGGGTTTCAATCCAGGTTTTTTTTATGCCATATTCCAAAATAGGTGAATAGAAACACAGCTATTGGCATGGATATAGTGCCCTTTTTGTACCAGTATTGATGTGTGGCCAGTTGTTTTCTCTTGCAGCTTGTTATCCACAGGGTCAAGGCTTTACTTTGGAGTCGTCTGTTCCACCACAAGCATGTCCACTTCTCCTGCTGTCTCATAGAAATACGCTTGAAACACATCTGTCTCCACAGCAGCCAGTGCTTATATAGCACAAAGAGACTGTCAAGGTGTAAAACAGATACAAACTCATTTAGCAAGAAGAGGAAAATCCAGATTTCTATCCAAGACTGACTCAAGGATTCCTATAATTCAACCCAGACTCTGGGAATATGCATTTCACTCAACATTTTTGCTAAACAAAATATGTTGCTCTGTATGCGTTTTAGATGACAAATCCACTAGTGCGATATATATATAGTGCTCGAACTGAATTGGATCGAATTGATGGTGGTAAACCACCATCCCCCCTTACCATCCCCTTTAGATTAACAACAGTGTGTGCGTAAAGTAAAATTAACCATGCAAATTAAATATGAAAATTCTCTATTTATGGTAATTTATGACTTATAAACAACGACGATTGACCAATAAGAATAAGGCGGCACACATAAGCGCAATACAGTTCATTGCGTCATTTTACGCAATTTTAAAAATGTTTAAGAGAGCATTTCTTGCTTTTTGCATTCTTTAAAAAGAAGAGAACCGAATATTTAGTTGTTTGTTATTATATATGTATGCTGTACTTGCCATGCATAAACGCATTTCAGAACAGTTTAGGCAGCTTGATGCAAGTGTAACTTAAGCTGTTCTATATTCACTGTAAAACAGTTAACAGGACTTTTAGCGATGACGTTTCACTGTTAATATCTAAGTTACAGCAGATTCTAGGTTCCCTGTTTCTAAAATGAACCATTAATATTATCCCTAAAATCAGAACGCAAATGATGCAATGCATTTTTAGAATCACCGTTGTCCAAATGTTGCTCCGCTTTCTCAAAAATGCTTCCAAACAGCTCAGCCGCTGTACATTAGTGATGGGAAGTTCGGATCATTTTACTGACTCGGATCTTTAAGTCTCGTTCATCGAGATGAACGAATCTTTTTTCGAGTCATTTCGTTCATTTCGTTCAATTTGCCAATATATTATTAAACTGTTACGAATTGCTTCCAAACACATGCACAACTAGCCCAAATGTTGATCACACTACAAACAAGTCATAAATAGAATGCTATAAGAGAAAATAATCATTCACTGTTTGCCTGCTGTTTTGTCTATGAATATATTTTTGCCTCTTTGCTCAGCTTACCTCTTCATGTCTTCAAATTTCAGTGGTTCGTTCACGTCACACGGAAAGTCCATATAATCTCAACCAATGTACACAGTCTGAGCCGAAAGGAGCCATGACTAGTTCACCTTTCGAGTCTTCTGTTTCGTTGACATGACTCAGACCGAGGACTCGGGGGGGGTAAACGGTTCAAATCTCTTTCCGGCTCTAAATGCATACGATTGGCTTCTGTG
>CAIGQQ010006936.1:995801-1020274 GCA_903798035.1 Danio albolineatus
GGAAAACTTTGTGCCATTCTTAATGTGCTTTATGTCAGGGTTGGGCAGATCTAACCGAAGCGTCAAAAATAACCCGTGACCATTTTAGCAGCAGGAAAAACTAAACTAAATGATGTTTTTCATCTTGAAAGTTTTTCTAAAATTTGACACACGAAAAATCTGAAATTCACAAAAAGCCACCACTTGTAAACGTCCACCCAGCAAAAAACGACATTGTGTTCGGTACATGCACACAGATAGGAAATGTTTCTTTAAAAGTGCCATCGCCATCTACTGGCCTGGCATGCATAATAGCATTTTTAAACATTTTCGAGGATTGCTGTAATATTGTTTTTGTCAACACCTTCTTATGCAGGGGTTTCAAAACTCAGTCCTGGAGGGCTGGTGTGCTGGAGCGTTTAGCTCCAACTTGCTTCAACACACCTGCCAGGAAGATTCTAGTATATCTAGTAACAACCTGATTAGCTGGTTCAGGTGTGTTTGATTAAGGTTGAAGCTAAACTCTCCCGGACACCGACCCTCCAGGACAGAGTTTGGACACCACTGGTCTTATGTATGCAAAACTTTGCAAAAACGGTTCCATATTTAGAATATTTAGCATTGTGATATAAATGTAACACTGTTTTATAAAATATATTACAGTATTACAAACATACTGCATGTTTTGGATTTTATTCTTCCAATTTCAACTGACATTTTGATTAAAAAAAAAAAACTCTAGGGGCCCTAGCATACACCAGGCGCAATAAGGCTCAAGACGCGTTTTAAACAACTTGTTGCTATTTTCAGACCAGCGCAACCCTAATTTTCACCGTTTCCGCTACAGTGTTTAAATAGAAAATCCATTTGCGCCACTTTGTGGACATTTGGGTGTGCTGGTCTGTAGAGGAGGTGTGTTAAGAAGCATTGTTGGCGCATTGCTATTGAAAAATAGACAGAGACATTGTCCAAGTAAAAGCAGGACAACATTGTTTTTAAAAATTTCAATATTTTCCTCACATATTTGTCAGTAAACTAGCGATCCTTGGCCCATCTTAATTACAATCACCTGTTGACATCACCTGTTTCAAATCACTTCATTTTTTAACTAATTTAACTGATTTCTAGCCCTAAATTGCTCCTGTCTTTTTTTGGAATGCGTTGCAGGTCTGAATGGCAGGAAATTATGTAAGTTGACCAGACAAAACAGGAAACATTTGGTGTTAATATTGTCTCCAATGAAATGCAGGTCAAAGTAAATTTGCAAATCGCTATTTTCTTTTTTAATGCGTTTTCCATACTGTCCCAACTTTTTTTTGATTTGGGGTTGTAGAAAGTCAACATACCTGAGCAGAATTATGAGCTTCTGTTGTAACCACTGCTTTACACTTCAAACCAGGTGAATGTTGTTGACAAAATGTAGGACCCAGGCCATCATCAGATGCTTGTTCATGTTTGCGTGCTCTTCTTTGGGAAACTCTTTGTTTTGTTTGCATGCGGTTCTTTATATCCTCTTCAGGAATCAACATTTGACTCAGTCTGTCTTTTTGTTCAAGAGTGTAAATCTCTGTAACCTTATCAAAAGCATATTTGTTGCCATCAGGTCTTGTATCTCTGACAAAATCTACATTTCGCCCTGTTTTGTCAGGGGTAGGTTCTATTTGCATCCGACTATAGCCAAACCTTGTATTACAGCAGTTAAACAGCTCATTTCTAGGTTGTCTATTGATATCTCCAGGAATGTAGCTGTGCTTTTCGCTTTTAGCAGGCATTGTGAGAGCGGAAACCGCTGAGGTAGATATAGATAAGTTGGGCGCCTGACGTTCCATAAAAGAGATTGCATGTTCAGTAGTATTGAAGTGTAGCATTGAGCAATGCAAGTTTGCAGACATCCACGAGGACTGGAGAAGCTCATGAAAGGTACAGGACGAAAGCTTTTCATCTTGCCTTTGAAAAGCAAACGCTTCCTTATGGGGTTTATAAGCAATGTCTGCAGAATTAAAGCCAGTCTGCTGGCTGGCTGCCTTTGAAATTGCAGATAATGAGGAATCTTTGGTAAAATCCCTCTTTGGGGTCTTCCATTGCACACACTTATGCTTGGCTGCCACATCGCAACATCTGAGAGCCATAGCATTGCTTGGTCTTGTATCTCTCCTGGCATATTTAGAGCAACTTGCTCCGTCTGAAACCGAATCCATGTTCTTGTTCCACACAGTGTGTTGAGGAAGATCAAAAGTGCTGCCTGTTTTCGTCTTGAAGAGCGTTTGCTGAATAAAGGGCTCAGAACCAAACGCTACAGAGGGAAGTCTGCTCAGCAGGGTGTTCTTGTAGGAAGTCGTCGCGTCTTTTGGAGCATATGGAGATTCAGCTGTGTTTTCCTCAGGCAACGGCATGTTGCTTGTTGAACAGATTCTTGAAATAGATCTACTTAGGTGTCATTTTAAAAAAAGGTATCATTCCATTACCTCAGTAAAATATTCTGGCTTAACAAGGAGTCCTGCATTCAAAAAGAAAACCATTGCTCAGATAAAATGTTTATACTACTACATTATGATAATTACGATCATCATTATAGGCAACAGCTGCTTTGAAAAGTATTTACAAATAAATAAAAAAAACCTCACTCACCCTCAGGGCAGTTCTGTTTGCCAACGCCTCCATTTTGTGTCATCTTCAGTTAAGATCTGTGTAAAATGTGGACAAAACCTCCAAACTGCAGAGCACACACTGTTGCGAGCTAAGAAGATTAGCAGATTACTGCACGACCAACCTGCTGGGAGGAGCTAATAAATTAACTTGGTCTTATTCTCAGTATAACAGACAGATGTTATACTTAATGATGAATATATGAGTGGCAAAACAAAACACCATGATGCTAAGATGATAAGGGCTGCTGCCAAGGCATTGATATGCAGTCAAGCTGATGTGAGTGTTTGTTAAACGAACACTCCACTTTACTTGGAAATAGGCTAACTTTACAAGCCCCCTAAAGTTAAACGGTCGAGTTTTACCATATTTTAATCCATTCAGCTTATCTCCGGGTCTGGCTGGAGCACTTTTAGATTAGTTTAGCATAAATAACTGAATCAACTTAGACCTTTAGCAAGTGGCTAAAGAATGTAACTTGAGAAGAGTCAAGCTTTCAATATTCAACTCATAAAAAAAAGCTTTGAGCAAGACGCAAATGGTCTCATCTAGGGGTCACCAGACTTGTTCCTGGAGGTCCGGTGTCCTGCAGATTTTAGCTCCAACCCTTATCAAACACACATGAACAAGCTAATCAAACTCTCACTAGGTAGACTTGAAACATCCAGGCAGGTGTTTTGAGGCAAGTTGAAGCTAAACCCTGCAGGGGCACCGAAGCTCCAGGACCGAGATTGGTGACCCCTGGTCTAATCTGATTCAATGATCTATGCTAAGCTAAGCATTTTCCTGCCAGACTCAGAAATCGGCTAAAGTGTGACTAAAATAAAGTGTTCCTTTAAGCCAATACAATTACCAACTGCTTGCTGCTCAAAAAAAAAACCTGGTAAGTTAATAAAATCCATTTTAAAATTTCCATGACCTTCTGTTTAAGGTAGGAAGTGGGTATTCGGTGGGACTCTGATGGACAGTAGGATTCACAGGACTCTGAAAACTAAATAAATTATTATAAACTATAACTATATAACTATATAAATATATTATTGTATCTATATAAATACAATAGTCAATAGGCCATCAAAAACCTTATTGCTATAAAAGTAAAACCCACCTTTCGTCAACAAGCTGCTCCAGGCGTTATTCATGTCTGTGTATATCTGTAAAAGCTATTTGATATAATAAGCACACTGTCATGTTCAATAAACCAGTTTGAGATGATTTGAGCTTTGAGACAGTCATACAGTGATAGACATTGACTGCAACAGGATGGAATTTAAATGTTGCTCAGTTGACTCTAAGGTGTAGAAGAAACACCGATCAAATATTTCACTATCACCTCCGTTTATACAGCACAGAATGGATCATGATTGTTAACAATGAACATGAAGGCAGGGCATCAGTAGCAAACAGCCAATCACGTATCTTAAAACAAATATACGGTTATTGACTTCTTGCAAGAGAGTCAGCACAATTCACAGTGAAATACATATAGGGATTAAAGTTTAGCTGCCTTCATTGTACCTAATAACCCAGGATCGGTGCAATTGAAACTTAACTGGCTAGCTAATCCAGTTTCGGAGTACATGCCCCTGGACTTATTAAAACATTTAAACAAGCTCATGAAAAAAAAATACAAAATCCTACTACATATAATTTCAAACAATTAACCACATCAGATTTAAAAAAAAAAACCTAGACAGTATTCATTTATATTTTAAATATGTTCGATTATTTATTTATTTAGAATTTAAACTGTTACAATGAATGAATTCAATGAAAACACTGCGTACATTCTAGACAAAACTGGGGAATATGGATGGGTTCTGTGTGGGGGAAAAGTTATCTAACACTTTGATTGCTTGAAAACTTCTTTTTGTCTATTTTGTATTTACATAATGCAATTTGTATTCTATTCTGTGTTTATTCTATATTTTATGGTTGTCATTTTATGCTGGCAGTCAGTGTTCGGCATGTTACTTTAAAACGTAATTAGGTAGTAATTCTCACAAAAGTAACTAATTACCAGGGGAAAATATGCCCAAAAATGACAAACTGTACCTATTTGGAACATTAAATTAAATAAATTATTATTTTAAAACATTCAATACTATTCTATGGGACAATTTGAGAGTCACCGATCAAATTTGGAGTTCACGTTGAGTTCACTCTCTCTCTCTTCCTTCACAGCAAACTGATGATATGGAAATGTGAATGTAAAGTATTTTGCTAAAATGTACTGACATGATTGGCTTGTATTGCTACTATTGATTATTTCCGCGTGTCAGAACAATACTAAACTAGTTTCAGCTGCTTTTATGGCTCTGTCTATTCCTTTGAATGAGTCACCTGTGTTTTAAGCCAATCACCATCAGTTATGTGGTTGTCTCACCCCTACACACCAACACACACCAATGGATATTATTGGTTACTAGCACCTCCCCCTGCAACACACACAGCACAGCAGGCTGACACAGACAGAACCTACTCAGATGAACGCTTTAGCGACCTCAATTGCATATTACATATTTATTATAACACCATATTTTATTGTCAGCATTGTAATAGCATTGTAAGCATTATTAACAGCATTGTAACTGGGGAAACAGTAGTCTGTTTGATTACTTCTTACTGAACTGTGTTGCTCAAATACTGGCTGTATATTAATACATAAGAAAAACTTTAGAAATGTAAATATTCATCACCAAATTAGATGATCTCTACTGGATTTTCAGAAGATGGTGTGCTACGTTATATACTGGTTCACCTGGAAATAAAGCTGTCATGACGCAAAACTCCCTTATGAAAGAAAAAAAGGTAATTGTTTGCTTACAGTTGTGACAATGAGTGCTTATCAAGACTTGCTAAACCCTTTTGTGAAGAATAAAACAGCGCAGAAAGAGTATTTAAATGACTACTGCTTCAGGCACTTCAGTGTAAACCAAAATAAGCACACCACTCTTGTTTTGTAGAAAGACTGATTTGATATTTTGAGGTCTATAAACAGAACACAATGAACAAAAATTGACTGAAATATAACATAACATAATTAAGATAGCTTCTTGGCTGGACTGTTTCCAATAATGAAGTCTAGAACTTATACTTCTTTCATTAACAAACCTGCTGTTTTATTTGTTGCCGTGTAAAATGTGTTTTAGGTAGACTGATGTTCTGTAAAAAATATTAAATATTTTATTTAAGGAACGCTACAATTACCACACTCCAAAAATAATTTTGCTGCTTGTTCAAACTACTTATTTTACCCTTGTGCATTGTTCAAATGTACTACCCTTTTGTTATGTTCAGGGCTGCTTTTACCCTATTGATCTCCATTATAAAAGACAATTTTTCAGCCTTGCCACCAAATAATCATACATGCTTGATTGTTAGTGGTTTTCTCTGTTGGAAAGAGGTAAAATGTGTAATTTTTACTCTTGGCCATTAGTTAACCCTTTAGATAGGCTTGTTCAAAAAAGTCTCTGACTTTTACAGTATATGGAGTATTATAGATTATAGTGTGTGCATGAATACATTTACTATATTCTGAGAGCTCAGCTGCTTATTTTGATTTTTCCATCAAGGTAAGTGCACAAATGTGTCTCTCTTTTACACACACTATACTCCATATAACTTCATTTTAAAGCCACAAACTACACATTTTTTTGCACCACAACTGATGATCTACAGATCAGTTGATGTATTTATAATAGAAGTCAATGGGGCAAAAACAGCCCTGAACATATTGAATGGGTAGTCAATTTGGCAGTGTTTTATTGAGTTTTTGAAAATTTGAAAAGTGTTTTCCCAAAATATGTATCAAAATTAGATTTGTCACCAAAAATCTTTCCATTTGCTAAAACACAGAAAAGGCTATAGCCAAATTAAGACTCAAAAACCACCCCAGAGTGGACGAAAACATCCCTAGCAGCACACAAGGGTTAAAATTAGTTAAAACAACACAATTCATAGTGTGTTTTAGGGACAACTTATTTTGTTTTATGTTCAATCAACTTACAATTGTAAAACATATTCAGTTAATTTCATCAATTTGTATGAGACAAGACAGCAATTGTGTGCATTTATTACAGTAATCATCTGTATAGTTAGAAAATTAAACAGAATTTGTAAATTAAATTGCATTGAAATGTGTAAATGTGTCTTGTTTTGCACAAAACAATACACTTAATAATTCCCAAAATCAAACTATGCTTAAATGACTGTCTGTTTTGCAATCAGTGACGGAATGTGAAAAACAGCAGCAGAGTTAAAGTCCTATGATCACCTCAAGGTCTACTTGTAGCTTCTCAAATAAACCAATCTGTGAGGCTGGAATTTCTCTCGACACAGCGGGCATTCATTCTACGATAAAAAAAAAAAAAACAAGAAAAAAAATGATCAGACATCAGTAATGTTAAACTTCACAGCATCATGTTATATGAAGGTCTTGCCTTGGTATTGCACCATTCAGTAATGCACTCCCAGCAGAAGAGATGGCCACAGGGAGTGCTGGTGGTGTTTCTGCGCTCCTCCAAACACAAGATACAGCGTGCAGTGCGAGACGACGACTGACTGACCGGAGGACTGGAGAGAAAAACACAGAATGAGCAACGAGAGAGCAATAAACAACAGAAGACTCATCTAGAGTATTGTAAAAACTAAAGGGATAAAGATGAAGTCACAATTAATCGCCCCCCTGAATTATTAGTCCCCCTGTATACTTTTTCCCCAATTTCTATTTAACAGAAAGATTTTTTCAACACATTTCTAAACATAATAGTAATAATAACTTATTTCAAATAACTGATTTCTTTTATGTTTGGCATGATGACAGTAGATAATACTTCCCTAGATATTGATATAGTATTCAGCTTAAAGTGGCATTTAAAGGGTCATGAAACACCAAAACACATTTTTTGAGATGTTGACAGTCATTTATATGTACAGCGCTGTAAAAAACACTATGAGGACAAATATATTTCACAAGAAAGTGAAAATTGGTTGTTATTGTGTTATTTCGAGCAAATTCTTTCTTCCAGGTTTGAAAATAAATTTTGATGCTGGATCACGGCCATGAGATCCTTGTGTAAATTCCAGATTGTAGACTGTACAACATGGCGTCTTTAAGTTTTCATCATTAATTCATGAGAAAGACTTGGTTCGAACCAATCAGCGTGCTCTGTTGTGAATAAGATGCAACTTCATTAGCTTCGAGGACACCACGTTGTGTTGCCAATTGTAATTAAAACAAGTGGAAGAAAAAGATGTGACATGGGTCGTCAGTGTTGCGTTTATAAATGTGATGCAACAAAGGTTTTGTTTCCATTTCTCCATGATGAGAACACCGATCGAGCGTGGAGATGTGTGGATTACAGTCTGCTAACACGCGACAAAAATATGTTTGTAAGGAACATTTTTACCTGAGAGCTTTTCGCATCTTCTCGTCTCCTTTTAAACGATACGATTTAGTCATGATTTTTAAACAAAATTATTTGAAACAAATTTAAGGAGAAGAACCCTTTCATTTTCTTCTTAAATGCGGCACATTTTTTACTAAATAATACAATTTCTCTCATAACTAAATTGCTATTTTAAAAACAAATTCCAAAAAAAGAAAAAAAAGAATACAAACTAAAGGAGACTCGTTAATATAAACAAACTAAAACTGTGACAGTGCTGGGATTTTACATTTTTAAAAAGACATTTTAGCATATCTCAATTTTCTGGCAAAAGCTGAGATCTTTGTACATTTACAAAGTCCTCTGCTGAAAAAAAAACCTCTTTCACTGGGGACTGAGATGGCTGAGAAGATGAAAGCCTTTCCTAAATCAGAGAGCAGTGTGTACAGAGGTGGTCAACAGGCCCTCTCTGCTCCAGGTGACTGCTCCAGATGACTGATCATGTCAGTGATTCAGCATGTACATTTAATAATGCTAAAGAGGTTTAATACGTATTAACTACACCATAAACCTTGCCATTTCGTGAGTGAGTGCATATTCTGCTCTTCTGAATGGCTGTATTTAAATTCCTGTTGTGTTTCATCAGGGGCAAACAGTCAAATTGCTTATCACTGCGTATCTCGTCACATCACCTAATGTTTATGTTTATAATGTTTATAATATTTGCAAATTAATAACCACCACATTTGGAACTCTGGATCTGCGTCTCATTTCAGAGTCTGCTACTGTCCACTAGAGGTTGCACTTCGGTCACAGACATATGCTTTGACAGCCTCTGTATGAATGAATGAAATGCTGTTTTCCAGCAAGGCAACCATGGGTACTGAAATATATAATTGGCAAAAGTGGAATCGGGCAGCTTAAAAGAACCGAAATAAAGACATTTTCAAAGCAGAATATGCGACTTCAGCATTGTTTTTCAGATAAACAAGCATGTTCACTTAGCATCTTTCTTAAATACCTGCAAACATATTATGGTGTTTTTATGCTTCAGAAGAGTCAAAAACTTACATACAGCACCTTTAAGGCATGACTTGTATCTTCATATTAAAGGGATCGTTCAGCCAAAAGTGAAAATTCAGTCATCATTTACTTCCCTTCACATTTTTAAACAAAAAGGTTTTCAACATTTTTTCTAAATATCTTCCTTTGTGTTCAACATAAAATGGAAACTCATGATGAACAAGTAAATATGAACTATTCCTGATCTATTAACTATTAGATAATGAAATAATCCTTTAACAGAACACTCAAAATATGACACTTGCTGCATGTACAAACTACTTATTAAAAATGAGCTGAAACAACACAAATCCTAAGTTTCTTTTCAGAGAACTTATTTGTTTTATGGCCAATCCATTTACGTTTGTAAAACCCGATTAAGTTAACTTAATCGATTTGTTTTGGGACAAAATAAAGGAATTGTGAAGGACCCAGCATTTTTGAAGTGAATAAAAAACTAACAGCAGGACAAAATGCAGTGTTTTATTTTCAGAGCTGTATACCTGGGGAGCAGGTTTCTGTGCTGTTTCCACTCGTGCCGAGCTCTCTGTCGTTGCCTGAGGTTGTTAAACTGCAGTGTGAGAGTGATGGCCAGCTGCAGAACAGACAGGCCACCCAGCAGACGGTAACTGTTACTGATCCTGGGGTCATCGCCGGAAGCATTTCCCACTCTTAGCTAAACAAAACACACTCACGGTTACAAAGAGTAGACAAATTTTATGTACATACACACAATAGAAGGCAAAATTATTAGCCCTCCTTTTTTTCTTTCTTTAACGAAGCAAGGAATTTTTCGTATTTTTTCTTCTGGAGAAAGTCTTATGTGTTTTATTTCAGCTAGATTAAAACCATGAAAAATAAATACATTTTATACTTCAAATGTTATTTGTATTTTCAGGGAAGCACGCAGCTAAAGTTCCAGGCAGGTCTTGAAAACATTACAGTTCCATACCATGAAATGCTGCAAAGCCGTAACTATTGACTTCCATAGCATTTGTAGTTCCTACTATTGAAGTCAATGGTTCCAAGTTTCACACATTCTTCAAAATATCTTTTTGCACTAATAAACTTACAAAAAAATCTCTCAGAATGTAAACAATCAGATAAGGATGTAAAACGTGGACTTTTATTTTCCATTTTTTGTGTAAATATCATAGACTGTAAAAAATATGGACGTAGTATCCGTGACGTCACCCATAGGTTTCTGATGAACCCAAAAGAAGCCACTAGTAGGCGTGACCAACCGTCGCCATTTTGTTCGCGCGTCATCGCACCAACCGAGGCATACCAAACAAGGGCAAAGAGGCAGAGCGTGGGCGGAGCGTGAGTGGAGCTACAGGACGCATGCTGGCATTTAGCTAAGGGCTTTCTTATGGGAGAAATACATAATATTTCATTACCTGCGACTCATTTGTGTTCTGAACACACGTGCTTGGTTGTACACTATATCAATAAAGTGTTTAGTCTGTTGAAAACACTGTTGTAATACATCAAGCCATTAACATCGTTCTTAAGACGTTTTTCAACAGGAAGAAAGTGCGAATTACATCCAAATACTTCAGATATAGTCTGTGTTAGTAAATGCAGGGCTATTTAGGAAATCCAGGCAGAACACTGTATGACAACGCTTCAAATGCGATTTTATAGGGTACAGCTGATCAATCTGTCAGATTCTGGAGTGCATTAGAGTTCTGAAGAACATTATAAATGATAAATTATCCGAAATAAAGCAATTACATTTATAGAGATGGTATAAGTATATAATTTCACTCACCTGGGAAACGGAGGCCACGTGAATGGTTTGTGAGCACAATTAAGTGCACACAGCATGCCATATTATCTGATAATTGCAGGAAATAATTCCAAAAGGCGACTGACTGTGTAAAGCCACATAAAACAACACAAAAATACGATGAATCAGCCGGAATCAGCTAAGGTGACGTGACGGCGACCAGCAGGACTAGCTGTCACTCAAGTGGCCACGCCCTTAATTATGCAAACTTAATTTAGCTTAATATAAAGGAAACGGATGAGTTATAAAAAATTCACCCCCCTCACAGTTGTCATGAAGGGTAATATAAGCTATATGAACCAAAATCGTTCTTTGTACCAGGCTGTAAACACCTTTTTTTCTGCTGTAAAGTTGGCCATTTTACCAGTGGGCTCATTGGAGATTTGCTCTATTATGGAGCCAGGACAGCCAGGACTAGCGGAATTTTCGATGAATTGCAAGTTTTAGTTACTTCCGTATTGGCTTCCCGAGGGAGAGCGGGAGGTTGCCGCTTGGTAAATATATATACTTTCAACCAGTGACTGATTGTGATGTCCGAGGCTTAGGCTAGTTATTTACTAGTGATTTATTTGGGAATTCATTAGTAAATAATGAAATAACCATTCAAATACTTCCACACTGCAATAATTAAGGTCAAATATAATGCCTTAAAATGACAGTTCACTGAAATTTACTCACTGTTTTCTCACCCTGAAGTGGTTTCTTTCTTCTGAATATACATCATACTTTCAACCACTGATTGATTGTGATGTCTAGGCTTAAGGCTAGTTATTTACATTAGTGGATATTAACTTTTCCAATAGCTTGCTTCCACATTGCAAAAATTGAGGTAAAATTACATGCCTTAAAGGGATAGTTCACCCAAATTTACTCACTATTTTCTCACTCTGAAGTTTTTTTTCTTCTTTTGAACACAAATGAAGATATTATAAAGAAAGCTGCAAAGCCGTAACTATTGACTTCCATAGCATTTGTAGTTCCTACTATTGAAGTCAATGGTTACAAGTTTCAAACATTCTTCAAAATATCTTTTTGCACTAATAAACTTACAAAAAAAATCTACATTTTTTTTTTTTTTTACAAAAATACATACTTTCAACCAGTGATTGATTGTGATGTCCGAGGCTAAGGCTATTTATTTACTTAGTTATTTGGGAATTTATTGGTGGATAATGAAATACCCATTCAAATATTTCCACACTGCAATAATTAAGGTAAAATATAATGCCTTATAATACAGGTCACCGTGGTTTCTTTTTTCTGTTGAACAAAAATGAAGAAATTTTAATGAAAACTTCAAAGTTGTAACCACTGACTTCCATAGAATTTTGTAATTCCTACTATGGAAGTCAATAGTTACAGGTTTCCAACATTTTTTAAAATAACTTTTTGTACTAATAAACTAACAGAAATCTCACAGATTGCAACCAATCAGATAAGGATGTAGAACGTGGACTTTTTTTCCAACTTTTTGTGTGAATATACATCATACCTTCAACCACTGATTGATTGTGATGTCCGAGGCTATGGCTAGTTATTTACCTTAGTGGATATTAACTTTTCCAATCGCTTGCTTCCACATTGCAATAACAGGTAAAATAACATGCCTTAAAGGAATAGTTCACACAGATTTACACACTATTTTCTCACTCTGACGTGTTTTTTTCTTCTTTTGAACAAGAATTAAGATATTATAAAGAAAGCTGCAAAGCCGTAACTATTGACTTCTATAGTGTTTGTAATTCCTACTATGGAAGTCAATGGTTACAGGTTTCAAACATTCTTCAAAATATCTTTTTGCACTAATTAACTAACAAAAATCTCACAGATTGCAAACAGTCAGATAAAGATGTAGAACTTGGACTTTTCTCTTTCCATTTTTGTTTAAATATACAGTACATACTTTCAACCTGTGATTGATTGTGATGTGTGAGGCTAAGGCTAGTTATTTACTTAGTAATTTGGGAATTCATTAGTGGATAATGAAATAACCATTTAAATACTTCCACATTGCAATACTTAAGGTATAATAGCATGCCTTAAAATGACAGTTCACTGAAATTTGCTCACTGTTTTCTCACCCTGAAGTGGTTTCTTTCTTCTGTTGAACACAAATGAAAACAGAAAGCTGCAAAGCTGTAACCACTGACTTCCATAGAATTTGTAATTCCTACTATGGAAGTCAATGGTTTTAGGTTTCTTCTAAACATTCTTCAACATATCTTTTTGAACTAATTAACAGAAATCTCACAGATTGCAACCAATCAGATAAGGATGTAGAACATTTTATCAATTTTTGGTGTGAATAAACATCAAACCTTTAACCACTGACTGATTGTGATGTATGAGGCTATGGCTAGTTATTTACCTTAATGGATATTAACTAATCAAATAGCTTGCTTCCACATTGCAATAATTAAGGTAAAATAACATGCCTTAAAGGGATAGTTCACCCAGATTTACTCACTATTTTCTCACCCTGAAATCGTTTCTTTCTTCTGTTGAATACAAATGAAGAAATTTTAAAGTAACCTGTAACTGTTGACTTCCATAGTATTTATTTATTTTTTTGTATTATGGAAGTCAATGGGTACAGTTTTCCAACATTTTTCAAAATATCTTCTTTTGTGTTCAACAGAAGAAAGAAACTCAAATAGACTTGAAACAAGCAAATGATGACAAAATGTTTATTTTTGGACGAACTATCCCTTTATTGCAGCGTGTGAGATAATAAATTATTATCTTATTCCCCGGTTGAAAAATTTGAATAATAAAAGAACAAACACTTACATAATGAACACCGGCAGCTCTTTTAGCAATGTGGTAAAAGGCTCCAGTGGTGTAAAAGAGCGCCACATGTAGCCTGTACAGCAGAGTGATTCCCTGCTGCAGGGCAAACACAAGCGGAATCAAAGACTTCCTCTGAGACTCCGTCAGCAGCCCCACGGCTCTCTGAATCCAGAACCGCACGTGTGATAATGGGTTCCAGGTTCTGCGCGTGTTCTGAGGCACTTCAGCTTCCAGCTCATTCTCAACACAGATTAAGACCTTGTCCAAAAGATAAGGCACAAACGTGTGAAAGCAGATAAGTGCCGTCCGGCGCATTCGTGGAGGGATTCGCCTTTTGCTTGAGTCCACCTGGATGATGCTGACATACTCCTCACCCAGAGTCTGATATCCTGAACGAAACGGACAACAATATAGATGCTATTAGGACGGCATGATATTGTAAAAATTCATTGTTATTTTGCGACATCACAATATCCAATGCTCAACATAAATGAGAACACCCCATTTTCATTCATTCATTTTCGGCGTAGTCCCTTTATTAATCCAGGGTCTCCACAACGGAATGAACCACCAACTTATTCAGGATATGTTTTACGCAGCGGATGCCTTTCCAGCTGCAACCCATCACTGGGAAACATCCATACACTCTCATTCACATACATAGAATACAGCCAAATTAGCTTACCCAATTCACCTGTACCGCATGTCTTTGGACTTGTGAGGGAAACCAGAGCACCGTGAAGAAACCCACACAAATACAGGGAGAACATGTAAACTCCACACAGAAATGCCAACTGACTCAGCCAAGATTCAAACCAGCGACATTTTTGCTGTGAGGCGATTGTGGTACCCACTGCACCACCGTGACAGCCTTACACCCCATTTTAACAATACAAATAACAATATTAACAATATTTGTATTAATTTCTCAGTGAATATAGGTAAATTTTGGTTCATTTGATCAAAACAGATTTATTAAATGGATATATTTATTGAAATAATATTTTAGTCACAGAACATCTTTAGAAATACAAAGAATACATTTCAATTTATGCAAACTATAGCAAAAAAAAATCTTTTTTTTTATTCCTCTTGAATTTTGCCGTTTTAATTTTTTTTGTTTAATATTTTTCTGTAACATAAATTTGGATGCACTAATTTTGGCCCGTTATCATAAGTTATTTCGGTAGATTAGCACTAGATTTTGCTTCAGAACGGACTAAACTAATGTATATGCACAAATAACTATTGTAAGCCTTCCAACTGACAATATTCATTTAAATGAGCGATTTTGGAGGGGAGAACTCATACACAGCCAAATACTCTGAGTAAAATTTACTCAGTTTAAATAGTATTTGATCCCTCTCTAAATTGAGTGAAGCTGTGTTCACACTGCACTTTTCCCCCCATAGACTTCCATTCATTTGCAGGCGAATGCATCAGACTGGAAACGTAAGGTCGCGCGGCAAGTTTCTCAGGTTGCTGTGTTGGAAAGATCAAGCTTGGTGAACTGTGACCTGCGAAATCGCATCATATGACTGCCTCAGTCCAATCGAGGATCAAAACGTGGACAGAATTTTTTTATATGGAGCAATTGCTTGCTTTTTAAAAGCAGAGCCATGCGACAGAATTTCGCAAGCTCAAACACTAGTGTGACTGCGACATTAAAGTTACTCACGTTAATAATACAATGAAAGGATCAATTTGGTGATGATTGAGCACTGATGATGAACACCTGCTGTTAATAAGCAGAAATACAGAAGAGAAACACAAGACTACAACTGACTTTAGTCACAGCCTTAAATGAAATCAGCTGAAATACAATACACTGAATCTCTCAAAATCTCAGCACAGAATCAACTCTATCAATAAGCAACTTCACAAACATTACACATTACCAACTTGTTTACCCTTATTTTAAGAGGGACCAAATACTGTCTGAACCGAGTAAATTTTACTCAGATGAGTTTGCTGTGTATACGTTGAGCACTGTATATTGCGATATGAACAGAATTTCACCATGTGGCTTGAATATCTCTATTGTGAAAGATTTGATCATTTTAGATTGATTGGGATGATTTTGCAATGTGTGTGCATCTGCATAAAATGTAGTAAGCAATCTATAAATATAAAAAAAGAATAGATACTGGATAGATATTAGATTAATTGAAATAAACAGTGCTTTATAGTTTTCCTGAGTCTAATTCAGGTACAGTATCTGAATAATACAAAGAAAAAATATTGAATAAAATTGATTGTTATCAAACAGTACAATTTCTTATCTTTATACATTCACAGACCTCAAAAACACATCCAAATAAGTTATAAAGCAAACTCGACCTTGCAGATTCTGCACTGTGACTATTGCAAATGATCACAGTGTGATATCGATGCTGAAATGATATCTCGTGCAGCCCTAGATGCTATTGTAGAATACAATAAATTATCATATAAAAAACACATCAGGGGTTTTGCAATACAAAAATCACAGCTTACCAGATAAAGTTGTTAGGACATAGTAGGTCAGATCGGATAATAATTCAATTTCCTTTCTCCACTGAAGCCAACGCCTGGATCCTTGAGGAAACAAAAAAGAAACCTTTGAAGAAATAGCTCTTAAAAATGGTGATTAAAGGTATAGTTCACGCAGAAATGAAAATGGACTCACTATATACAGTACACTACCTGACAAAAGTCTTGTTGCCTATCCAAGTTTTAGGAACAACACATAATAACTTGACTTCTAGTTGATCATTTGGTATCAGAAGTGGCTTATATGAAAGGCAAAGGCTTCTAGATTACGCTTATTTTACCAAAATAAATATGATCATGTCTTGATTTTTAATTATTTAATTAGGACAGTACGGTCTGACTTTGCTTAGACAAAAGTTTTGACACTTAAATAATATACAATATAGAATATAAAGCCATGATGCCGTGGAAAAAGAAGTAATATTGTGCTTGACTCCCTTGAGCTTTGAGGACTGCATCCATACATCTCTGCAATAACTTATTAATAAAGTCATCTGGTATGGCAAAGAAAGCATTCTTGCAGGACTCCCAGAGTTCATCAAGATCCTTTGGATTCCTCTTCAACGCCTCCTCCTTCATCTTACGGATTCATCTTCAACGCCGCCTCCATCTTACCCCAGATTTGCTCAATAATGTCCATGTCTTGTGACTGGACTGGCCAATCCTGGAGCACCTTGACCTTCTTTGCTTTCAGGAACTTTGATGTGGAGCCTGAAGTGAGAGGAGCGCTATCCTGCTGAAGAATTGGCCCCCTTCTATGGTTTGTAATGTAATGGGCAGCACAAATGTCTGTATACCTCAGGCTGTTGATGTTGCCACCCACTCTGCAGATCTCTCGTACACCCCATACTGAATGTAACCCCAAAACATGATTTTTCCTTCACCAGACTGATTTCTATGAGAATATTGGTTCCTTGCAGGTTAAAATAGGTCTTCTGTAGCATTTAAGATGATTAGGATGCAGTTCAACAGATGATTCATCAGAAAAATCTACCTTCCGCCACTTTTCCAAATGATCAACTAGAAGTCAAGTTATAATTTGTTGGTCTTACAACTTGGGATCGACGACAAGACTTTTGTCAGGTAGTGTACAGCACTCTCCCTTCTAAACCTTTACGAGTTTCTTTTTCCTTTTGAACACAAAAAAAAATATTTTGAAGAAAGCAGAAAATGAGTAACGATTGACTTAAATACTATGAAAGTTAATGGCTACGGGTTTCCAACATTCTTCAAAATATCTTATTTTGTGTTTAACAGAATAAAGAAGCGCATAAAGGTAGACAGAATTAATTTTTTATTTTTTTGACAAACATGGACATGTTAATTCATGAAATTAAAGGTGCAGTATGTACTTTATGCAAATTTATGTTACTCTTTCCAAGAGCACACAGTCTAGTGACTCAAAACAGATGTAACTGAGGTAAATTTGCTTTAATATTCACACATACATTCATTTTTTAGCAGTGACACGGTCTCTATATTGTACTTTGAATATATTGAGATAAAGTTGGTTTTATATTTGCACATTCATTCACTGACAACTTGTGACATGCTCCATATATTGTTTACCATGGTACTTTGAATATTCGGTCCAGAATTACAAGCAAGTATAACATCAAAACAACATTGAAACTATTTATTTGACTGTGAACAATGTTGTACTTACATATATATAATCTTGTTGTACAATGTTGACCCTAAAGACTTACTTTGTGGTGCAGGGTCACATTTAATGTTTATTGAAACTTTACTGTCAAAGTTGGTCACTAAATAGCATAGTTCTAATATCAAATTAACTTCCAAATTTGTTATTCTATCCAAGTGCACACGGTCCAGACACTGTATTAGCACATGAGGAAGCTAAACATTAAACCAGAGAGCATAAATACACAAATATGCCCTATTAATAACTCGAATACATGGTTTTAGTGTGCCTGGGAGTGTTTTACCAGCAAAGGTGTGGAAGAGCTCATTGGCGTTGTTTGTCAGGTTGTTCTGGTAGTATTCATCCTTCTGACAGGAGCGGATCAGCTGCGGCTGGTTCGCAGGAACAAGAGGCATTGCTCCGTTTGTAAAACTTTCAACAGTTCCTTAAGAGGACGTGTGGCGTGTGCTAGCACTTTACATATTTCATTTTGCAAAATAAGAAAGACGTTTTTTGTTCCATTTAACGTTACTGGACTTGGTCACTCTCATAACTGTGCACGCTTCTAGCTCTTCCGTGTTTAGTCACGTGACGCTCACAAGAGCCTTCCGTTGGCCGGTTGGTGACAGGCGCTTTAGTGATTTGAGAGCGAGTTTTCCTGTCACACTGGCAAAATCTACTTGCTGAAGGGAATTTGGCGTTTAGAAAGAGAATTACCATGGTGTAATTGTTGAAAGTGACTTTAAGATAAATACAAAAGACGATTCCCTTCGAAAGATGATTTTTTTTATGGGCTGAAACTTGACGTGAGTCTACAATGATCCTTTGTTATTGATTTTAGGTTTATTAAAAAAAAAAAAACAATTTCTGTATGTTATTTTTCTTTTCTCTATTTTTATAAACTTAAAAAAGTCAACAATTTTAACTATATTGATTTTGTTAGCTCAAATTGTTAGTTTTGTGGCAGATAATTCATCAATACATGTCATAAAAAATAGTTTGCTTTTGTAATCCTAAATTGAAAATCTGGTTTGTTTTCAGTTAAATATTTAGTAATATTATTTGTAAATAAATGTTTATTAAAATGTAAATTGGAAAGGAGTGCTAATGTAACAACTTACTTCCGATCTTCTTCAGCAATTTAATCAAAGTGTTTCTGCACACAATTTTTATCAAGTGTTATATTAAAAAAGGAAAAATGTATATTTTTTTACCATTTGAGGCTGGTTATATTCACAAGACCGCTGCCAAACAAATATGTTAAATCCCTTATTAATGTGATTTTTGCAGAATAGGTCCACTTTAAAAACATTAGTTGAAACCTCATTAACTTAATAAAATAAGTTAAAGTAACATAAAAATATTTGTCATATAATTGTAACACTTTTTAAAATTGTCATTGTCCACCATTGTCAAACAATTAGTATATTTGTATCATCAGTGTTTAAATGCTCCATCCTTTTTCATCCTCTTTTTTCGCATTAGCTCTCTCTGTTTAGCAACACAGCTCCTTTTACAAGGTTGTAAAACCGGTTTCTTTGTTACTCTAATGTGCTTAGATCAATCCCGACCATTAAAATTCAACACACAGTCAGCATCTTTATTCAGCTCTTTCCCTAGGCAGATCACGAAAGCCATATTAAGGTCAGATTGTAGTTTTTTTGTGGATTCTTGCGGGGCTGTTTACTCGCAGTTGCAGTCAAGGAAACACCCATGCTGTTTACGTTTGAGCGAGGGATGGTTTTCTTCCTCATTGAGACTCACATGTGATTTCTTGCAGGCAGAGACGAGGTTGTGCAGAGGGCAGATGAGGAGAGCTGAACGCGGATGGAGCAGCAAGCCGTCTGAGGTAAGATAATATGAATAATTGAGTCTGGTTGGTAAATACAAGGGCGCAAAGATGTTCTTTTTTTCAAATGCAAAGACTTGCAGAGACTTGGATACACTTTAGTTTTTAGCCATTGAATGGCAACTGGAAGTCCTGCTAGGAACATTTTTCTTATTACATTTTAATCTCTAAATTTGGTAAATTATTTTTTGAAACACTCAAAAAATTACCTTTGCTACTTGTTTAAAACTACTTATTGAATAATATCAATACAATTCTTAAGTGTAGTTTTGGGACAACTTAATTGTTTTATGTTCAATCCACTTAAATTGGTAAAAAAAAATTAGTTTAAGTTAACTTCAACCATTTTTGTTGGGACAACATGAACAATTGTGTGTATCTCAGCATTTTTTTACTGTGAAATTTTTGAATGTTTGTCAAAAATGTAAATTCTATAACCGTATCATATCATTTTTTGCATTTTATTATATATTCTTCTCTGGTCCAAAGTCCAGCGCAGAGCTTTATTAGTTGTGTGCTTTAAACATGTACACAATGCTTAATACACACATTACACAATTTAATACACAACGCACAGAATTATGCAGATATCATTACAAATGAAAAAGAATTAAATGATTAAAATATTACAAAAATTTTCTACATAAATATAAAACCACTACCTCAATGCCTTCTTATTCTTGGGGTTCTTTTTCAGTTTATTCATGACAACTTGCATTTGTATAATATTATTATCATAAGCAATATTATTTATTAAATGCATATTTATATATATATGGATATAAGTCAGTTGTTTGACCACACTTAATTATTATTGTTCATTTATTCGTTTGCTGGAAATTAGATATGAATTTATAAATAGTTTTGAAACAAATCTTTGCGCTTAACAAACAAAACTAAATATGTAGGCTAATGGATGTCTTCAGTGGAGTGCGTACAACACTGTTTCCTTACTCCACGAAAGTAAAGTGTAAAAGTGAAGTATAGAGAAAGTAAAGAGGCTGACAGGAGGAGGCTCATTCTTTATCCTCACACTGCAAATGATCTGTTTAAATGTTTTCTTGCTAGTTAAGTGATCAGTTTTACCACTTACAATGAGCCTTGTTTTCCACCAAAGTTGTTTAAATAGCAAATCCATTTGCACCACTTAGTGGACTCATGTGTGTTCTGGTCTAGAAAGGAGGTGTGTTAAGGCGCATTGTTGCTATTTTGAGAAATTAAAATAGACTGTGCAATAGACCAGCTGAAAGCAGGTCTAAAGTCCAGCACAGGGCGCATAGTTGTGCGCCTCGCTTACACATTGCTTAATACAGACAGCATGTACAGCAATACACAAATATTTTACAAATGAAAAAGAATTAAAGGATTAAAATATTACAAAAATTATTATTTTCTATATAAATATAAAAACCACTGTCTCCATGCCTTCATCTAGTTTTTTTTTAAAATAGTTTATTCATGACAATTTTCATTTGTATAATACTATTATTATTAGTAGTAGTAGTAGTAGTAGTATTTATTATATGCATATTTACATATGTTTTAATAAAAACAACTTTAGATTTGTCCTTCTGTCGGGTTTTGGACCAAATGGTGCATAAGAATAGGACAAGGGTTTAAATATAACTGTTTTTTGACCAGGCTTCATTATTATTGTTCATTTAATCGTTTGCCGGAAATTAGAACGGACTTTAAAAATAGCTTTGAAACAAATATTTGCGCTTAACAAACTAAATTAAATATGTAGACTAATGGATGTCTTCAGTGGAGTGCGTACAACACTGTTTCCTTTCTTCACAAAAGTAAAGGAGTAAAATAAAGAATAAAAGTAAAGTAAAGAGAAAGTAAAGAGGCTGAATGGAGGCTCATTCTTTATCCTCGCACTGCAAATGGTCTGTTTAATTTCTTGCTAGTGAAGCATTCAGTTTTTCCACTTACAAAGTCCGTCATGTAAATAGCAAATGCGCCAAGGCACAACACAGCTGACTCTTAAAGGGAATGAAAGAAGAGACTCTGATTGGTTTAATGCAGGTTATGCTCAATACACACCCATGACTCATTAAGAGAATTAACACAACCCTCTTAGACCATGCGCTGCAGCGCAAACCATATTTTTCCATCCTTAAAATAGCAAAAGTGGATTCGGACATGCCCTTAAGGCTTTTGCACCATAGACTTTGTGCCTAGATTGTTAAAATAGAGCCCTTAGAGTCTAGTAAAACATAACACTTAGCTCATTTAGTAACATTTTGATTACTTAGCAGGGTAATAAAATATCAAGTGTAGTTATGAGAAGTTGCTTCAAAGGACTTTGAACTCTTTTTGTGTTGATTTATGAATGTGCAGCCGACAGTCTCTTCTGAATGTGTTTCTGTGAAATATGAAGAATAGCAAGACCGCACATTTGGTGGCTTTCATCAAAGAGAGGAAGATTAGTCATTAAATTCATATTCCCACAGTTGCACAACACCATTTAATTTCTTCAGAAAGTAACTGATTTACCTTTAACCCATTTACCCGACCAACACAAATTTAAAGGCATAGTCTACCCAAACAAATGAAAATAACGTAGTTTTTCCTTCGTGTGGTTTTTAAACCTTCATGAATTTCTTTCTTCTGTTGAACACAAAGATATACTACTTGCAGAGTAGGGAGCAAAAATACTATGGAAGTCAATGGGTGCCTTTCAAAATAGCTTCTTTTATGTTCAACAGAAGAACGAAACTGAAATCGGTTTTGAATAAGTGAAGGGTGAGTAAATAATGACACGTCCTTTGAGTTGCAACATTGTTCAGCTTCATAATGTAATTTATAAGCATATAATGGAGTAAAATATAGTTTATACACTTAACGATTTTTGTAAATGACACACTGTTTAACTCTAATGTGAACTGTATTTTATTGTAGAGCAGTCATGCAGTATGTTACTGTATTTTAAAGTATTGCATTGTGAAAATGACTACACTGTACATGTAGAAACATGCACAATACTATAAATTCTACACAGCTTTGTAAATATACAGCAAGAAAAATGGTGCTGTAAATGTTAATACAGTAAGTGTACAGTAAGTTAGTGGCAAACTTAACTTAACTTATAAGGAACATTGTGAGTTGGTTAAATAATGAATATTTTAATTTACAGATGTACGTTTACACAGATGTAAATTACAAATATAACATTTAGCCTGTATCAAAGGGTGCTTTTTTTTTTTTACACCTGTGGATCGATTCTTTGCACTTTATTCTTGGTGCGGTTTGCTTTTGCACGCCAAAGTTTCTAAACGGACCAAAACAGCTAAAACAAGTTATGTAAACTCCTCACATTGGTCAGAGTTTCACGGTTTATTTTGTGTCCCAATCAGCTGTCATGCATCCTTATTTTAATTTATGATGATGAGCAATGGCGCCACGGTGGCGTAGTGAGTAGCATGTTCGCCTCACAGCAAGAAGGTCACTGGTTCGAGCCTCGGCTGGGTCAGTTGGCATTTTCTGTGTGGAGTTTGCATGTTCTCACCGTGGTTGCATGGGTTTCCTCCGGGTGCTCCGGTTTCCCCCACAGTCCAAAGATATGTGGTACAGGTGAATTGGGTAAGCTATATTTTATACTTCATTCCGCAGTGGCGACGCCAGATTAATAAAGGGACTAAGCCGACAAGAAAATGAATGAATTAAGGATGAGCAATAAGACATTATAAGCGAAAGCTGCGCTTTCATTATGAATGGTGACATTATAGAGAGAAATAACAGAAACCAAGACTGCTGTTCGGTCATTTTTCCTAACGGATAAACAGCTCTCGTTAATAGCTAACATGCGTTCACTCTTGTATTTGACATGGAAAGCACATTTGCCTGTAGGAATGACATCCCGCCATACTCAAAATACTCTCTTCATATAGTCGTATATGCCTATTACATATCCATAATACACTGTGTGATATATCCGGGTTCGGATAGTTTTGCTTTCTCACTACAATCGATCCGCTCCAGAGTTAGTTTCAATCGAGCCGAGACCACCTCATTCAGGCGATCTCGAACAGATTGATTTGGCGCGGATCGGAGCGCGATTGCTTGATTCACAAATGCCAAACTAACCGCGCTAACTGGGGAAATGCACCAGGTTCAGAAACCAAAAGTCTACATAATATTTGAGCAACATGCGTCATCATTCTGTGCTGCAGACATCATCTACTCCTCAGCAGCATAGTAGAACGGCACACAGGGCAATTACTTTACCACAGAAAGTTGGTTGTTCATTTTTTTTTTAATTAAAGGCAAATTTGGTGCTTGTTAATCACTCTGACTGTCTTTTTGGGAAGGCCAGTGAGGAGTCCGTTACAGTAATCCACCCTGCTGCTGATAAAAGCATAAACAAGTTTCTTTAAGTCATCTAATTGTAGCAATGCTTTTGAGATGATGTATGCTGATTTACTTACTGCTTCGACATGACTCTAATGCTATGTTCACACCAGACGCGGCAAGTGTGGCAATATTGCGCTTTTCGCGCGCAAATAGACGCGTGAACATTTGAGTTTACTCGCTTCATTCATGCGTACAAATCCGCTTTATTCGAGCGTCAAATTCACTTGAGAACAGTGATGGGCAGGGCTTCTGTCTATGGCTTGGTGACTGTAGCTTTATTGCTAAATGGCTTACAGGGGTTTTAAAGAGAGAATAACTGTGTTTATGTGCTTTATGAAGGCTGAAAAACATTGATTCGTTGACGTTGACCATTGACGTTGATTCGTTTGGAGCTGTATCTGAGTCCACTAGATTATTTCAGAGGTGCAC
>CAIGQQ010006936.1:1071376-1073876 GCA_903798035.1 Danio albolineatus
TATATATATATATATATATATATATATATATATATATATATATATATGTTATGAAATAAAACAAATGTAGCTCTAGAAAACTTTAGGCATAACTGAAGCTTTAGTGAATTAGAGAATTGCCATCATACAAAAAATCATACAAAAAATATTATAATTAAGCATGTAGGCTATTTAATCAAACACATTTGTTTAGGTTACAGCTGCACCACTTTAGGAAAAAAAAGTAACAGAAAGAATACATTGCTGTTGTTGTTAATATTACTAGTCTACTACTAAATTGTACAGTGGTTTGAACTGTTCAATTCAGCTCATCGATTAAATTCTGCAGACAAACCCTTTCATCAAAACCAAAAGACACACACAGCTTGCTTCACAATTTTAATATGTTTGGGTTTTTATGCTGCTGAGAGGAACATCTGCCATTCATACAATGTAAAGTGTAAAGACGCGATTCTGCGTCTTTAAAATGCTATGGGTGTAGCCTACACCATAGCTCTCTGTGTCTCTGGCCCACATGCACTGTCGCTTAGCAACCACAAACGATAAAAGAGTGAAAGTTCGTGTGTGAATTGAACTTGGTGAAAGAACTTGGCGCTCATTATGTTTTCGAAACAGTTTTGGATGAGATGTATAAAAGGCCCTAATAGCGTGGCGCAAGCACAAATTCTAATTTAAAAATACACTGTCTTCAGCGTGACGCGGCTCCGCCAGTTGAGTACCCCTACCAGGGGCGCCTGCAGGATTTTATTCCAAGGTACGCACAAATCCAGCCCCGCCCCTTTTCCCCCAATCATCTCGAAACAGTGATGCTTACTGTCAAAGGCTACATTATTTAAGGGCATTCGTTATGACATAATTCGCTTCCTTTTTTAATATTAATATTTCTAATAATATTAATATTCCGCTAAAGACGTAACCTTTAAAATTATGACACTTTAAATTATAAATTTGCATATTACAGAAGATTGTGATTCAACCATTAGTGAAGCATTAAACCCTTACTTTCCACTGACCGAAAATCATCCACTCGCACAGTTGAGTAGTGGACGGACTCAATGAAAAATGTAAATCGATTATTTTCGTGGAAAAAAATAAATAAAACGAATTTCAAATAGTTTGTCTCGTGGTTTAATTATTTTTGTGGTCAGTTATTTACTAGGCCTAGATAAAATAGAAGAACGAATAACATTTGAGGTGAAGTTCTTCAAAACAAGTCCGATGCTTCAACAATGCCAAAACACGAACTGGATTGTCAAATAAAATAATAATCTATAGCCTAAATGAAATTAAAGTGAAATATTCACAGTTTCAGAGAAGCCTGTATTAAACTGTTTTTCCTGTTGTGCCGGTCAATTACGATTTAATTAATTTAATCAAATAATTTAAATAAGCAGGACAGGTATTGACAACAGCACTGAACATCCCAATAGGATTCCCAGTTCCCACATTACCTTGGAAGAACAAACTCGGTTGGAAGGCTGAGACAACTCCGAAATTGGTTGTGAGAATGGAGATGTCTGCATCTTTATGTCAGTCGGTCAGATAAATTTCTGTGCAAGGAGGATGCGCACGGGCTGGGCCTGGAGTTTCCCCGGCTAATAAGGTGCTGATAAGACTGCGGTCTTCACTCCGTGTGGGGGATCAGTATTTGTCTCATTAGTTTTAGGCCTATTGGCAAATGTCTCAAATAAGTTTATCTGTTTCAAAGAGCGTTTACTCACTTTGAAACTTGTATTAAACAATAACTATCTGAATTGTAATTTTTATTTTGCGGAAAAACTGCCGCAAAAATAAAGTCTAAAGTAAAGATTTCTTTACCCATGCACCATGCAAGTACAGACACGCTTTAAAACACACAAACACACACCTTTATTTGCTATTATGCTTTCTTGTTTTGTCAATATATCGTAATAAATACTGGTTAATAATCAATTTAAATTATGTAATAAATAAATGAATAAATAAGCGGCATCAATTCCCGCCATCTCATGGTAGGTACGCACAGTGCGTACAGCCATACAGCTGGAGGTGCCACTGACCCCTACTTATGGATGGTATGATGCGGCGGCAGCTGTTGCGTGAGCTCTTCAAATGGGGCAAGTAAAGAAATCATATTTCTCACTAATATCCTTTGCACTCACACACCAGTTCCTGATTCCCCCTGATTACACACACAGCTGGAGGCTCATGATGGACTGATTACTATAGGACTATAAAGACACCTCATTCACACATACTCTTTGCTGAGTCTTTTGAGTATTATGAAGCATTTCCTTGTCCTGCCTTCCATTGTTTTTGACCTTTGATTTGTTTTACTGTTTACGTTGTTTTGCCACCTGTCCCGACCATTTTCCTGTATTCTGACCACGTTTTTGGATGCTCCTATCTGTCCCTGTTTGACCTTTGCCTGCTTGACGATTCTCTTAATCAACTACACTTGGATCCTCATCTCTGTTGTCAGATTCACGTTACATCAACAACTAGCCAATCAGACTGAAGC
>CAIGQQ010006936.1:1076376-1082720 GCA_903798035.1 Danio albolineatus
TCTGTAACAAAATCAAAAGATTCAGTAAAAGCAGAATGACTGTGATATGCGGACATCTCCATTTTGGCGATTTTGTGGCAGTCACCTAGTAACAGCTGTACACAACAGCAGCTTGATGACACAAGTGTACCGGATTCAGAAGGGAGAAAGATGGTGTGAACACAACCCACATAGCAAAATTTCTCTGGCCCAAATCTGGCCCATGCAATCAGCGTTTGCTTGGCAAACATGCAGCAGTGAATTACGGTACATGACTGGACCCAGTCTGGCTTCCATACAAGGGGAAAACATGGACCATATCTGGGCCAAGTCTCAGCCAAGTTAATAACCCATACTGGGCCTGAACTGGGTCAGATATGTTGGTGTTTCACGACTGTAATGAATTTGATAAACCCATGAAGCATTTCGCTTTATAGAGGTGCTTTATCTCAAAGGGACCTGATTTGTAGAATATTTTCTTTACTCAAAAATAATTTAGACGTATTTCAAAAGTGGGTCAAGATAGGCCAAACTTACGTGGCCCATGAATACATTTTTAACATCTGGGCCAAATACTACATTTGATATCTGGCCCAAGTCTTGAGTGCCGCCTATAAGACGTTGCCACTTCTGCCAAACCCTTGCCATGTTTGGCCAACAGGCTGTACGCCAGTGCTGGACGAATGCCTGCTGCGAATTTAGAATTTAGAATTCTTTGCTTCGAGGGAAAACAGATGAGAAGGTGTCAAGGGGGACAATCGAACTTGGGTTCGGTCCAGGCAATTGAATCAAGTGTGAAAGCACCCTAAGATTATTTTGCTTATCCTATTGGCAAATTATTCAAGTATTCTGAAAGGTATTATTATTACTACAACTTTAATACGATTAAAATAATTTATTTATACTTTATTTTAAGGTGTTTTTGTTACAGTATCTTGCAATTTAACTAATGAGTAATATTAATGAATTACATGCACTTTCTATATTTTTATGGTCAGGATACACAATTATTTTCAATTACTTAGGGCTCGAAATAATCGTTTTTTGCTTGATAGCACTGGTGCTCTCAACTTTAAAAATTTAGGAGCACCAGCCAAAACCTAGGCAGAGCCACCAAGAATTAAGAGTGCTTTTTAAAGCCATTTTGTGTAAAGCCTGTTTATCCATCAAAGTCTGTTATCCACTCTCTTTGAAAAGTGTACACCCTCTCAGATGGTGGATCAACATTCAGTGCCATCGTTTGTAACTTTAGTTGGTGTATAAAAAAAACAAAATCTGTCACTGTTCTTTTCGATTTCACATCCTTATATTTACATGGGGGCATCACAGTGGCGCAGTGGGTAGCACAGTCACCTCAAAGCAAGAAGTTCGCTGGTTCGAGTCTCGGCTGGGTCAGTTGGCATTTCTGTGTGGTGTTTGCTTGTTCTCCCCGTGTTGGCGTGGGTTTCCTCTGGGTGCTCCGCTTTCCCCCACAGTCCAAAGACATGCGCTAGAGGTGAATCGGGTAAGCTAAAATTTTCCGTAGCGTATGGGTGAGAATGAGTGTGTATGGATGTTTCTCAGTGATGGGTTGCAGCTGGAGTCAATACGAGTCACGCATCATTAAAAACTGTGGCGCCAACTCTGACACTTTCATTTCGAAACAGACTTCAGCACAGTCCCAAACCTTAAATCTCATTCACGAGGAATAAAAAAGCTTTTATATTGTCATGTAGCACAAGTATTTAAGCATGATAATGAGAGAGAGAGAGAGAGAGAGAGAGTGCGCAACGTCCGCCAGGTAAACAATATAGGCTAAACTAAAACTGTTGCATACATCATGTGCATAAATCACGCCATGGAAATGATGTTAAGACGCCTACTGGTTTAAAAAAAAGCCTAGATTAAAAGAAGATGGACAAATGAGAACTTTTCTGTCATAACTATAGTAAAACAACTTGTCAGCCGGCAGCTCTCTGCAACTCGCCCACTGAAGCTAAGCAGGGCTGCGCCTGGTCAGTACCTGGATGGGAGACTACATGGGAAAGCTAGGTTGCTGGTGTTAGTGAGGCCAACAGAGGGCGCTCAACTTTGTGGTCTGTTAAAAGAAGACACATTGCCTGTGTGGTCTGTGTGGGTACTAACACCCCAGTATAGTGAAGAGGACTCTATACTGCACAGTGAGCACCATCTTTCAGATGAGATGTTAAACCGAGGTCCTGACTCTCTATAGTCGTTAAAAATCCCAGGATGTTCTTTGAAAAAGAGTAGGGGTTGAACCCCAGCATCCTGTCCAAATTTGCCTCCTATCATATCCATATCATCACAATGTCTCCTCTCCACCAATCACCTGGTGTGTGGTGTGCGTTCTGGCGCATCATGGCCTCCTAACCATCCCCATATCATAATTGGCTTTTAAAGGGCCACGAAACACCAAAACACATTTTTTGAGCTGTTGACAGTCATATATGTGTCCCACGCTGCAATAAACACTATTAGGACACATATAATTGACTAAAAAGTGAAAATTGGTTGTTTTTGCGTTATTTCGAGCAAATTCGTTCTTCCGGTTTGAAACGAATTTTTGAGACTACGTCACGCCGATGAGATCTATGCATGTGCTCCAGCGAGCACAGTGGATGCATGTCCCGGCGAGAACACTCTGACGTCTCTGAGTATCTGGCATTAATTCATGAGATAGCCTTTGTTCAAGCCAATCAGCGCGCTCTGTTGTGTATGCGACGCAACTCATTAATATGCACGAGAGCTTCGAAGACTGTGTGTACGTGTTGCAGTGTTCAGATGGCAGGGACGCCACGTTGTGCTTCCAAAACAAGTAGAAGGAGATGCAGGTCGCCAGTGTTGTGTTTATGTGCTGCAGGTTTAGTCTTCATTTCCCGCCATGAGAGCACAGCTGGACTCACATGCGCGCGCAGCAGAAATGCGTCTGTAAGAAACTTTATTTCTCACCCGAGAGCTTGTCACATCTGGAAATGGTTTAAAACAGACGCCGCTCCAGTTTACGTTTAATGTCCTGGTCTACAGATATGGTCAGCCATCAGTGCTCTTTGCTTGTTTATTCAGATGGAAAAGTTAGTTCGTAGTTAGATAGTAGCTCGTAGAGTTCGTAACTCTTTCAGTGTTTAAAGACAGACCTTTGTCAAAATGATTAACTGTTACCGAGTTTGCAGTACGTTAATATCTGTACATTATTAAAGACTGAAAGATCCGCTGTGAGTTCTTCTCTCCGAGTGTAAACACTGCAGTCAAACAATTTGCTTGTGTAGAATTTTCGCCGCATTTTGTGACAGGATAGTCTGTGGAGGGTTTTTATTTCTCCCTTACGCCGCGCGGTATCAAACACTCCATTAAAACAACACTCTTAATAGTTTCTCACACCTCGTTTGTCACGGGGGACACGCAGGAAATGTTCCTGGATTAAAGTATAAGTGCCAAACTGCCGCTAAAGTCAACAAATTAATAATTTGGCTAATAATCAGATGACTGATGTCCATGTAAACAGTCACTTCTTTCTCCCCCTGTGTCTGTGTGTGTGCGTTGCTTGTTTGAAAATGAACGCGTGCACAAATGGAAACTCCCATCTTTATGCAAAACCTTCCCTCATTCCCTCCACTTACACTCCCACCAAAACAGAGCTGGACACACCCACTTTCCTGAGCTTTTCCAGACTGTAGGTGTGAAAACACCCAGCGGAGCCAGGGGGGTTTCATGACCCTTTAACTACTGAGTAATATTAATTAATTATATGCACTTTTTATATTCTTATGGTCAGGATGCACAAAGGATATCCCCCCCTTTGTATAAAGCGCTTTGAGTTTCTAGAAAAACGCTATATAAATGTAAGGAATTATTATTATTGTCAAAAAAATGAATTTAAAAAAATTAAACCCTGCTAACAGATTAAATACAGGAATGGAGAAAAGAGCTCTTTTATTATCAGCTGTCAGTGAGCGCCCGCTCTTTTTTTTTCTTGCTCATTGCACCTTTTGCATTGTGCCTTGTGCCTTATAAATACAGACAATCGGGTTTGAGTAACTTTTAAAAGATGATCTAAGCAGGTCATCAAAAAAAAAAAAAACACAGCCACAGAATCAGAATTGACCACCAAGATCTGCAGTGTAAATGCAGCCAAAGTCTCACAAAGTCCCATAAATAATGTAATAGCCTCTGCTGCTCCGTAAATAGCAAACGACCAGCAAATCCCGCATTGCAGCATAGGTTATTGTATCAATCATCAGAAAAATGACAGGAACAAACACAGCACTAGGTTGGCTATACTGTGGTGTTGTTGTGAGATGGAACTTTAACCCTTTATTCCTTGCAGTCGAATCTCCATCTGTCAGTGATCGTCATATTCACGTCATAATCAGTACCGTGATCCCCAAGCCCTGCTAGTGTTTGAAGGGAAAGGCACGTTCACGTTTTACCGGATCCAGTACCACATATTTGGTGACGTATTGTATTGATGTCGACGCGTTCAAGCAAAAGATCTGAACCAACACGACTCATATATTCAACTCTTGAGTCAACCAAAATAAAGTGATATCGTTTTTTTCTTACACATTATTTTTATTAGCATTGATTTGTTATTGTTTTTCTAATTTGAATAACTACGAATGCAGCATAACTACAGCTAACACTCTTTGCATATTACCCTTAAACGCTGGCCATGTAGTCACCACGCTAGATTTCAGAATGCAGCCCATGTCACATTCAATTCTATGGCTTAATACAGAAACCGAAGGGTTAAAAACAAGAGCTGTTCCATTCATCTGCACAGCACACTCATTAGGTATTCATTAGCCTTGACGGTGTGATAACATATAATATAAATGTTAATGGCCTTCGCTGGGCTAAGAGTCGTATATTAGACACCATTAGTGACTGTCATATCGCAGAGCCTTTTGATCTTTGCCTGATAGCATTATGCTAATTGCTGGAACGCTACAGCTGGAGCAGTCGCCCGGATTGAATTACAACCTTTGCTTTTGTAGACCAGATCTCAAGACCTCGACTAGCTCCGTCATGTCATATCTCATACATCACTGACACTGTACCCTGGAATTATGTTTTTTGCTTCCTAAGTAAGGGATAAAGTTTAAGTGGATTTAATTAATGGATAATTTTGGTGTACAGCGCTACAGAGATGTCTGTCATTTCAATGAATATTAATATCTCGGCATTGCAATCAGCCTGGTGTTGTTGACTATATGCAGGTGTTAGTACATGATGTTTACTGCTATAAAATGTACGTTTGCACGTTCTAATTCATGTTGAAAGGTACCCACATAGCAAAATCTCTCTAGCCCAGCTTTGGCCTACACAATCAGCTTTTGCTTGGCCACCATATGCCGCAGTGAATTACCGTACATGACTGGACCAAGTCTGGCTAAACATGGGCCATTTCTGGACCAAGTCTTGGCCAAGTCAATAACCAATAACTGGGCCTGAACTGGGCCAGATATACCCCATGTTTGGTCATCGTCTGGAAACCTGACTTGTTGTGTCACGACTGCAGTGAAATTGATAAACCCACCCAGGTAGCAAAGAGTTTTGGCCCAGATTTGGCATAAAGCTGGTACAGCAGGCATTCATCCGGCACTGGCCTACAGCATGTGGGCCAAACATGGCCCAGGTTTGGTAGAGGTGGCACCTTCTTATAGGCGGCACTCAAGACATGGGCCAGATATCAAATGTATTTGGCCCAGATGTTAAAAATGTATATGTGGGCCACGTAAGTCTGGCCTGTCTTGACCCACATTTGAAATACATATAAATTATTTTTAACTTGGCTGAGACTTGGCCCAGATATGGTCCATGTTTGCCCCTTGTATAAAAGCCAGACATGGCCCAGTCATGTACCGTAATTCACTGCGGCATGTGGGTCAAGCAAATGCTGATTATGTGGGCCAGATCTGGTCCAGGGAAATTTTGCTTTGTTTTGAAATTTTAATGCCAACTTATTTCCGCCAACTTATCCAGCATTTGTTTTACGTAGCGGATGCCCTTCCAGCCACAACCCATCTCTGGGAAACATCCATACACACTCATTCACACTCATACACTACGGACAATTTAGCTTACTCAATTCACCTATACCACATGTCTTCGGACTTGTGGGGCAAACCGGAGCACCCTGAGGAAACCCACGCAACCACAGGGAGAACATGCAAACTCCACAAAGAAATGCCAAGTGACCCAGTCGGGGCTCGAACCAGCGACCTTCTTGCTGTGAGGCGAATGTGCTACTCACTATGCCACTGTGGCACTATTTTATTTTATTTTATTTTATTTTATTTTATTTTATTTTATTTTATTTTATTTTATTTTATTTTATTTTATTTTATTTTATTTTATTTTATTTT
>CAIGQQ010006936.1:1083120-1098446 GCA_903798035.1 Danio albolineatus
AATGTTCGTGATAGAAACAAGACTCTGCAATGTGTGAAGGGAGGTGTATTTATAGTCCTTGTAATCATTGTAGATGAGCAGCAGCTGTATCTGTGTGTAAGTGGCCAGATTATTGTCAGCTGCTGTAGGAGTTGATGAGGGCGGGGAGTTCTGGGAGTTGTAGTTCGCTCAGCAGTGATCTCCAATTAAGAAAACCCCGCTCGCGATTGTAACAAACTAAAGGAAGTAATCACCAGCGGAGACAACACCACTGACAATCACAACAGGGGGCTAGTAATATTGACCTAAAATTATTATTATTATTATTATTATTATTATTATTATTAATATTATTATCTGGCCAATGTCTGACCAGTGAGTCTGTACCGGCCCTGAGAACTTGGAGAGAATAGCCCAACTGCAGACACGCATTCGTGCAACACGTTATAGGTGTTCAGAACAGCCACAATAATATGAGCACAAACGCTCGTGCTCATGATTAATGTACATTCATTCTTATATTCATGTATATGATAATATATCATTATTTACAATAATATTCCCTCAACTGTTACCATTTTAAAGCAACTCTATATAGCGCGAAATATGTTGCTGCATGTATGAATTAAATTATGAAAAATGATAAAGATCCTGCTTTTTCTTTGATCCTTTCCGCAAATTATTTACAATTACTTTAAAATTGCGGCATATTTGCCTTAAAATGTGCCTTAAAGTGGTTCTAAAAATTCATGATTTTTCTTTTTTTCTCTTGAACACAAAACAATATATTTTGAAGAATGCTGAAAAAATGCCACAGATTGCTTTTTAAAAGAAATGCCAAAGTGCTGCAAGGGTAAATATGATCATGAAGAATACATCTTGTTCTGCTGAGAATGTGAGAGTGATGTTGTGCCAGCAGAAGCTGTTTGTTGACTTTATAAATAGTTAAGAGCGTATCATGAACCTTGTCTTCTAAAATTTGCTCACAATACATATAAAAGATGAGAAACTCTGCTGTCTTGCAAAAAAACAACAACAACAACAAGCAGTCACATTAGATCGCATAATGAAAGATAGGCCAACCAAGAAATTCAATTTAGCCACGGATCAGGTAATTCATACCACACGTGACCCACATACTGTAACCACACACATGCATATTAGTGGTTTACAGTGTGATGTACAATGTGTGGCAACATTTTAATGTAAAAAGACCCTGTTAAGAATGAATTTAAAGCTTTTTGAATTACAAGGACATCGTGCCCTCGTAAACCACCATAATAGAGAACAACTAGATCTTACTATACACGTGTCATTATACAAAAAAATCCTTGTAAACCACCAAAACCAGTACACACACATAAACACATCCTCAGAATGAGTTCAGATTCATAGGCAGCTTTGAGTAAGTTGCTACTATAAAATTAATTATTTACTAATAACATCATTAACATTGGATTTAAACGATTTTTCTTATTATTTTGTAAAGTAACTTGTTTGTATATTAAATATATAATTACTAAAAATCATAATGAATCTCAATGCATAGAATTAAATGCATAAATTAAACTCTCAATTCTTTACATTGGAATCAAACAAGACCTTTTTATTTTTGTTTTAAAAATAATAACACGTGAAACATGATAATAAAATAATAACACATGAAACATACATATATACTTACATACATACATATATACATACATACATGCATATATACATACATACATACATATACATATACATACATATACATATACATATACATATACATATACATATACATATACATATACATATATATATATAAAAAACCAAAAATGTTTCAAATTAATCACACCATGTTTCATCTGTATCATACATTTCTTAAACATTTCATTGTTCCTTACGAATGTGAAGCTCTCAGACAAATACAACCTTTTATATACTTGAAAATTTGATTTAGCACACGAAATTGTCTGACCAAAAGTAGATTACCATCCCGCGTGTTGAATGACATGCAATACGCGATGCGTTTTCTGCGACTGGGGGCGGATGATTTGCCTCATTTCCATATTACGTGTTTGATGTGAACCCAGCCATTTTGGTCAATCAGAAAGGAGAAAACAGTGCGCACACTAATGCCATAGTCAAAAACTCCAGTTGTATTGTCCACAAATCTCAGTTTCAGTCATCTGTTGTTGAATATGAGGATTTGATTACACATTATAGCAGGGCTCTCTACAAAATCATTTTCTCACAAACTCAATATGTACCACCCTCACTGCGGGGCTTCAGCGATGATTAATAATGATTATTGACGTTTGCCAGAATTCCTAGTCATTTAGATTCTTAACTGGATTTAGGTCAGGACTCTGGCTGGGCCACTGCAAAACCTTAATGTTTGCTAAACCTGAATGTCTGCTAAGCAGTTCTTCACCACTTTTGGTGACTTTTTTGACTGTACTGTATATTACTCTGCTTTTCTGAATAGATTTATACAAAACTATTGAGTTTGTTTACATATTTAAAGCAAGTATAAGTAACTATTCAAATGACCTAAAAATTAACAGTAATACCTTGATTTACTTTTTTAAAATCAATTTAATTACAGTAACTAGTTGCTCTGTAATCAATTACACCCAACACCGGGGTCGAATGAGCACTTGATTACACATTGTGTGGCATTTGAAAGCAATATAACGGGGCTCACTGCAAAATTATTTTCTCACATATGCATTATGTACTACCCTCACTGGGGGGCTTCAGCGATGATTATTAATGTGTTATGGATTGCCAGAAGTCCTATCCATTTCATCTCTCAATTGTGTTTAAGTCAGGAGTCTGGCTGAGCCACTGCAAAACCTTAATGTTTTTTGTCTACTAACCATTTCTTCACCACTTTTGCTGGGTATTTTAGGTCGAATAATTTCCGGCTTGACTGTATATTACTCTACTTTTCTGAATAGTTATATACAGAACTATTGAATTTATTTATATCTTTAAAGCAATATTAGTAACTAATCAAATGACCTAAAATTAAACAATAATACCTTACTTTACTTTTTTTAATCAATTTAATTACAGTAATTTAACGCAAGTAACTAATCGACCTAAAATTAAACAGTAATACCTACTTTCCTTTTTTTCCCCTCTTATTACTCTGCAACTTAGCACTTGATTACACATTGCGTGGCATTTAAAAGCATTATAACAGGGCTCCCTGTGAAATCATTTGCTCACAACGCAATATGTACCACCCTCACTGGGGGGCTTCAGCAATGATTATTAATGTGTTGAGGTTTGCCAGAAGTCCTATCTATTCAGATTGCCTTGATCGCTTAATGAGCTTGGGCAAACATGATCCTTGAGCTGCAAACAGGCCTGGTCCAGGCTAGCTGAATGGCTCACACATCAAGCTGCACCGTATTGTCCATTGACGTCAATTGAAGGCTTGCGTTTTTTTCCAGTCAAGCATACATGCATTGTATCGCCACAATGGTGACTGCCGCCTTTTGTGGTTTTGTAAGGTCTGAGGGAATGGAATAAGAGGGGAAGGCATTGTGTGCAGATGCAATTAGCTACACTGGAGTGATCATCTGATGTCCAGCTATATGTATGCACAGGCATTCTGGGATTTCAGAATAAAACACATGAAGATACGAAAAATCTAATATACGCAGTTCGAACTAAAATGGGTGATATGACCTGAAATCAGAGACTTGATTAATTGAACACTTTACCTAAGTTTTGATTATTCATAATAATTTTCAATACAATTGTTTATTAATGTAATCCCCTACTATCTTTCAAGGACATTTCTATTCTTTGTGATATTAAAATAATACAGACTACTTCTGTTTTTGATGAATACTTCAAACTGAAATCAAAGAGCACATTGCTTGAAATGGAGATGTTTCATTTCAACAGAGCAGAGTTGACCGTGACAACAGGGTTCGAGACTGGCAAGGATCGATTCTAGAAAGCAGGTAAAACAAAAGCAAAAGTCAGGCTGCCGCAAGGGCTATTCTTTTTCTGGATTGCTTTTGAAAACACTGTTGGTTGGGTTTAGGGAAAGGGCTGGGTGGGTGGTTTCAGTCATTCAATCAGTCAGTCAGACGACAGCGGCCTCTGGTGGATTTATGTGAAAAGAGCAGGCACGAATGGCACTTATGAGAGAAATTTGAGATCTGAAAAAGTGTACACAGCGGCCTCTGGTGGATTCGTGAATTCGTGAACAAAAACTGCAAAAAACAGAGCTCCTGCACTCAAAAAAAAAAAAATTTGTTGAATGAACATGATTTAATCGTGGCACCCTTTATGCATCTAATCCAATCCAGTAAACCTGAACTGCTTTGAACGTGTTGTATGAACACAATGCACATTTGTAGATAAAACATGGTTTCAATATGTCAGTCTAAATTCTTTGCAACTAATTGACTCAAAATGTTTGTATTGTGTTATTCTAATTAAATTTATTCTAATTTACTCAATGTAACACTAAAGTTTTACTTTAACAAAATTCTGTCTTGTTAAATCAACTAGTAAATTTCTTGTTCAATATTGTTTAAATTACATTGTTTAAATGACAGTACTATGAAGCAAGATTTAAACTTAAGTAAATCAACACAAAAAAGGACAGAAAACTTGTTATATATATTTCTTTTATTATAGCATTTTGCAGGCACCAATCACGCTTAAACAAATTTCTTTACTTTAATGTTCTGATACAAAATGTTATATAATATCCAAAATTGTGATATGTAACATAAAATGTATAAGAAACATTTAGCCAACAAAATAACCTTAGCTCTTAAGAAAACAGATCCCCAAGCAATACCTGTAGGACGTTAACATAATTTTGTTCACAAATTGAGTTTAAACAGCTTCACTTTGGTACTCCTATTCAAAATGTAAAAGTATAAAATGTATAGGAAACATGTAGCCAACAACATAACATTGCCGAGAACGGGCGGTGATTCTTCTTCTTGCTCTTGGTGACATCCAAACGCACTACCGCCACCTACTGATATACTCGAAGTATATGAGAGTAGTCCATTTGAAGCGTCTCAAGCCGCCTTTCCACTGCACACGACAAACGACAAGCGACAGGCCGGAAGTCATTCATTTCCAATGGAGAGTAGTCCGGGAGCTGCGTGGAGTTCCGATCATCTCCGTATGTGGGAAATTCAAATATTTTAACGGATCCGCGGCTCAAATCGGATCCGTTAAAATATTTGAACTCCTGCGACTAGACCGTATGCGACCGGCCGACCGGAAGTGATGTATTTTAGTGTTGTCCAAGCAGGTCCGTCCACGTGAGATGAGAAATCGGGTTTTTTCCGTTAATTTTTTGAATCAGAAAAAGTCTGTATTTTAAAAAAAAAACATTTCCATTCATACATGAGTAATAAAAATATTATTATAGACATTTTAGCGGCCTATGAGTTTCAGTATTCATTTATACATTCATTCATTCAACCATGGTGAACACACGGAGAATAAAGGCTCTTCTAGCACTCCTATTTCGGACACTGCGAGAATCAGCGTCTCCCCCATGGTGCCCGACAACACTGTAAATACTGTGCGACTGCCACAAGGGGGCGTATTCCAACAGTCGTGTCCAAATGTCGTGTGCAGTGGAAAGGCGGCTTCAGTCTTATTGAATCAACATGTTCTGATCAAATTCATTTGATTATTTCTTGATTCAGTTTCAAATAACATCATTTAACATACGTAAACTTGATTCGTTCTTTTCAATCTGACAAAGTTTTATTTTGTAAATCCAATACATGCCTAGTTGATTTTTTTGAGTGTGGGACGTGTTTGGTGCTCTCCAGAAATGTACATAGGGGTGTGTAATCAGAATGAGCCTGGGTTGGATAATATCAGGATTAAAAATAATGGAAATAAAATGCCGGGTTATGGATTTCGGTTTTGGATCCTTTTCATTTAATCGTCAAGCCTTCTACCCTCATGTCTTTCATGTTTTCTGTCTATAATACAAAAGAGGTAATTTATAGCAGAATGTCCAGGCTGCTTTTTTTCTCCGCACAATGAAAGTGAATTGCGGCTACAGCTGTCAAGCAAGATTTGTAAGACAAGATTTTCAGTGAATAATGAGTTCAATTTCAGTGTGTTCCTCACACCCACACAGACACACACACATGTGCTATCTTTGAACATTCAGTAGGGCTTTTTGTCCATTTTAGAGCCAGCCCTCATCCATTTTCATTGTACGGAGAAGAGAAGCACAAGCATAATACTAAATCTCTCTCAAGCGCGGGGAGAAAAATAAATAAATAAATCGCTCAAAGCACCCTGTTGATGCATACAGTAGTTATAGAATTCTTCCCATTGCATATATATGTATAATAAACGCGTGTCAAAGCGTGCTGTGTTCCAAGGCCACATTTTCACTTGCCGCATGCATTTAAATGAATGGACCACAATCAATGCATTCAACACACACTAATGTCGCATGTTAAAGTCGCATGCGCAGGATTTTTAATTACATGTATTGGCGTGAGTGCTACTTATAATCTCATATAAGTCAGCTCGAATAAGGACACCGTTTATTTACATTTGAATCTTTTATTCGTTTGTTTGTTTGTTTTTTTTGGTGAATTATATTTTTTAAGGTCAAATAAAAGGTCAGATAAAAGTCCTACCAGGCTTTCACGATAACAAGCTCACTTGGAGATCTTTTGAAAAGCTAATTCACACTAGAATTAATTAATTAATACAGTTAACATGCAATAATCCATACTAAATTTATGCTAACAACATGCTAATGCACAATAAAAACTTGCTTATTCAGGCTAGAAACATTAAAAATGCTGTTATAAATGTTGTGGGACCATTAAAATGGCATCATGACAGTCATGTTTATGACAGATTTATGACAAGTTTATGACAATGACAGGTTATGATTTGTTTGTTTAGCTCATGTTGTCATAATAAAGACACCTTAAACGATATGACCGTTGCATTTAAAATGACACATTGTAAAAAATGCTGTAAAATTTACAAAGTAAATTAACTATTACATTTGTGCTATAGTTTTACAGTACAATTGTAATTATTGATTTAGAATGCACATGTACATTTTACAGTATTACTGGCAATTTTTACAGTTTTCCTGGCAATTACAATTACAATTGTGCTATAGTTTTACAGCACAATTATAATTATCATTTATTGCGCACTTGTACATTTTACAGTATTAATGGGAATTTTGTCAGTATTCCTGAAAACTTGCATAGTATTACTGGCAATTTGTACACTATTATTGGCAATATTTACTATTGCACTATAAATTAACTATTGTAATTAATAATTTAGAGTGCATGTGTACACGTGTACATGTATACACATGCATGTGTATACGTGTTTTACAGTATTACTGGTAATGTTTATAGTAATATTGGCAAAATTTACAAGTACATAACTTTACAGCACAATGGTAATTATTAATTTAGAGTGCATGTGTAAATTTTACAGTATTACTGGCAATTTGTACAATATTACTGGCAATTTTTATAGTATTATGGGCAATACTTTATCACTTGGAGATCTTTTTGAAAAGCTAATTCATGCAAAAAAAATATGCTAGCAACAGGCTAATTCATACCGTAAACATGCTAGCAATCCTGTAAATATCGTTTATTTACAGTATTGCTGGCATTTTTTACACTATTATTGGCAATATTTACAGTATTTCTGGCAATTTTTACACTATTATTGGCAATATTTACAGTATTTCTGGCAATTTTTACAGTATTATTGGTTAAATTTACAATCACACTGTAAATTAACAATTATATTTGTGCTATAGTTTTACAGCACAATGGTAATTATTAATTTAGAGTGCACATGTACATTTTACAGTATTACCGGCAATTTTTACAGTAATACCGGCAATTTTTACAGTATTATTGTATAAATTTACATTAATTCATTCATTCATTTTCTTGTCGGCTTAGTCCCTTTATTAATCCAGGGTTGCCACAGCGGAATGAACCACCGGCTAAATTTACAACCGCACTATAAATTAACAATGACATTTGTGCTGTACTTTTAAAGCACAATTGTAATTATTAATTCACAGTGCACTTGTAAATTCTACAGAATTACTGGCAATTTTTACTGTGTTATTTGCAAAATTTACAAGCACACTATAATTAAAAAATTACATTTAGGCTGTAAAACCAAAATTCCCAAATAATACTGTAAGTTTTACAGCATTTTTTTTATGGTGCACTTAATAACAGTTGCCTGCATGCAGACAATGTCATCCATATTCATGACACCCCAGAGAATTGGTCAACATACTAATACGCACTTTGGAAAATAGACCCCACACAAAACGTAGCATTGTGATGGCAACATTTGCACAGACAAGCTCCAATCCAACTCCTGAAGAAAACATAAAAAGAAATCTCATTTTATGATACTTGCACAAAATCGATTTCACGCATTTGAACGATTGCATTTTAAGTGTTACAATTCCCGCTCCCGCATTAACTTCAGTGATCTGATAGCATGAGTGCAGTCCGACACTTCCGTCACCCCATTTCTAGAGCGCTTCCCTCCTTTTATTATCTTCCATGCTTATCACAAATTCTCATCTCACCTATTAGATCAACAAAAACAACACAGCAGCAGGCGTCGACCCAAAAATCTCTCTCCATCCGAATTCATTTAAAATGAAAGATGAATACTTGATTTGGTGCTGTCTGCCAACACGGCCCGAGATCAAGGCGAAATCTGTCCGAATACATGAATTGTGAATGAATGGTGGCAATGAGGAACTTGGGAAAACAGCCCATGGCTACTTCATTCACAATTCAGGGGGATGCTTGGCTTCTGCACGCCGGTGCTCTTCTGTAGGTTTTCAGTGTGTAATTACCAGCGTGCTACAGGATTTGACCTTGCTTTCCGCTGAATTCTAAAAGCCGCGGAGATGAAAAATGCACAGATAGTGACTGCTGGGTGCATTCGGAAGCACAATGAGGCCAGAAAGTAATGACATGTATTGAGAGCACTCTTCGCATCAATCCCAAGAGGCGCCGCTTGGAAAACTCAAGGCGGAGGGAAGTTCGGTATTGGCAATCCTCATGCTCTGCAATTCTGAATCGCTCCTTAGGGATGGAGAGGGATGCTGGATACAGCTGTCTGAGGTCAACGAAACCAATACGACTATAGCTTTTCTTGTTTACTTTTTCCATTTTTTTTTCCAGTTCTGGTCTTTAAACTTCCCACTGTGAGATGGTGATACAGTGGGAGGCATAAGTGTTGAACATTTTTCATAGACTTCAAGCCACAGATGGTTCTGTGGGTCTCTACCAAATCTGATCTTTATTTTGTATGTTCCATTAGATTCAAGTCAGGTGATTGGCTGGGCCATTCTAGAGCTTGATTTTCTTTCTCTGAAAGCATTTGAGAGTTACCTTGGCTGTGTTTTAGATCATTGTCTTACTGAAATGTCCACCCTGGTTTCTTCATCTCCCTGATAATGTAGATGTTGAACTGAAACAGCTAATATTCATTCACAATGACGGAGGTTCAAAGAGTTGCTGAAGAACTACTGAGAATTCAACTGCTGTCTGGGCTTTCACTGCCCTTTTACACCTCCCTTTCTTCATGTGTTCAATATGTTTTCCCTCTTTCATTTCATTTTATTACACAAAACCTGATTTGTAAAGTAATAGGTAATTATAATTAATAATTATTATAATTAGTAATTAATAATTATAATTAGTGTTTGATCGGTTACGATTCAAAGCACGACCTTTTTGCATTTCCACTTTAGCAAAGAAGTTTGAGCGAACACAAACAATTAAATCAATATTCAGATGTCTGACAGATTATTAATAGCAATAGCCTTGCTATTTTATCTTAATTTTATTTATTTATTTAATTTTATATAAATTTTATTATTTTATTTTAACATGTCAAGAATCACTCACGTTGCTTCGGCTTATTCCCTTATTTATAAAGCCACCAGCATCACTGACTATTTATTATATTGTTACCAACATCTGGTGAAAATTTCAAGTCAACGACACCTTTAGAAATATGTTTTCTGAGAAAACTAGCGAGGTGTTCAATATTTATTTCGCCCACTGTGTTTTCAGCCTTGTGAGGGCACACTAGTGGCTCTGTTTCGTAACCTACTAAGCTGCCTATTCAGACATCATTCGTCTTGCTGATAGGCATCAAAGAGTCCTGACTCTGAGAGAGTTTTGGTCACATTCAAATTCAGAATTGCTGGTGTTTTTCCACAGAGAAGTCAATTCCAGAATGTAATGCAACAAGCTTAGGGAAATACTTTATTTATCTGCCAGACAGGGTAAACATAACCCTAAAATGAGCTAGCGTCTTGCAAGCGTCTAGTTTTCTTGCAAATTATATTATAAATGTTATAAAATTCATAACACTATTATAATGGCATCATGACGGTCATGTTTATGACAGATTTATGACAAGTTGTGTTATATTGATATAATTAAGTTTTCAAAAGAAAGACAATGACATTTTATAATGTATTCATTTATGTCATGTTTTCATAAGAAAGAATCCTCAATGTCACCTTTGTATTTAAAATGAGACTTAATAACAACTGTCTGCATGCATAAAAACTCAACCATATTCATGGCATGTCATGATTGTAGAGGATTACTCGTGTTTTTCCACAGTTAATTCAATTTCAGAACGTACTGTGACAAGTGAAATACCTTATTTAATCGTCCTGTCATCTTAGAATCAAGTGAACTTTCATCTATCAAACTGACTTTACTTAAAGTTAAACTTTGGATAACTAAAAAAATTCATTATTAATGTATAAAAAAGGTTAAATTAAAATAAAAACATTTGTTGTCATGACCATTTGTCAGATTTTTTTTCAAAAAGGACTCCCTTTTATTAGACCTCTAAAATAAAGCAGTTGTCAATCCTTAAATCTAATTTTCATGAAGAAACAACCTCATCTTCATCACTAACTCTGTTAATGCCCAGGTTTTCCTTCATATGTATGAATTTTTCATTAGAGTTTAATCAGGGGGCAACGTTCATTTCTGTTTAGCCATCAAAAATAGGTCCAAACAAATCTGAAAGATGCACATCTTGTGTTTTTCTACCAGAATGAATTCCATATTTGAACAAATCATTTGAGTCAATGATTCAGCAATCCATTCATGATGGCATTTGTCATTTGTTTCGTTTTGGGAATGAATCAGTTGTTTTGAACGAATTGTTTGAATTAGCGACTCTCTGAATTACTTAGGAAGATCTGCTGGATTTAAGTTATAGATTTTCATCATGACAGGCCTACACCAGACAGTGTAAACACACTCCTAGGTCACACTTTATTTTGATGGTCTTGATGGTTGAATTTAAGTTACATTGTAAATAATTCTCATTAGATTATGATTTGACTGTTAGGTTGGGGTTAAGGTTAGTGTAAGTTGACATGTACCAAGTTTCCTATAGTCAGTTAAATGTTTGTTGAATGTCAGTATCAACAGATATTAAGCAGACAGTCTACTAATACTCAAATGGACCATCAAAATAAAGTGTTACCCACCCCTAAAATGAGAAAGCATCTTTCCAGTTTTCTTGTAAATCCTATTTTGGTTAGTATATGGTTAACATTAATGTAATGACAAAAAATTTACAAATTTTGAGTAATTTATCAATGTTTTGTTTTTTAAAAGCTGTTGTGTGTAGAACTAGTGGTTGCTACATTCAAATTGTCATTTCAAAAATATTAACCAAGCTTGAGCCACTGATATGCAGACTAATGCAGCGATTAAAGGGATCATTCACCCCAAGAATTAAAATTCTGTCAACATTTGCTTACCCATACCTGTCAACATTGGGATGTGAAAATAAGGGATTTATTCCCTTTTTGTAGCAGTGAATGAATCTCATTTATTTAGATTTTTTGTTTGATTACATTAAATAACAGAGGTGTCACTGTTATAAATAAAAGAAGTTTACATATATAGTTATAATGAAAGCATTCGATTGCTTTCCTAAAGTTTTATGCTCATTTAGGAAAAAATTATTTGTGTTTGAAAAAAAACCTCATCAAGATCGACATCTTTAGATGTTATTATTATTATTTATGTGTATATGTCTGTTCAAACGCACCCAAATCCCAGTATCCACTTTCGCTACCCTTCTAATCGAGTGTACAGAATCCGTTTGGGAAACAGCGTCTGTTTATCACTACGGACGCGTCAGCTGAAAGTCACGCACCGCTTTATGACTGTTTTGAGAATTGTATAGTAGGAGCGATGGCACCATAATGAAAAGGAAAGGGAATCCCGCCGTCTTTATGTTTATTTCAGAGTGTTTCATGCCTAAATAAAACGAAAGCACAGACAGATTCCAACAGATTTAAGAGCAAGGGCGGCCCCTGGTGGTTCGGCGGTATGGGTTGCGTATAGGGAGGATCGGCTCTTTAATGTTTATTGACACCCGTCGGAGAACGAATGAAAATACGGGAGAAACACGGGAAAATACATTTACGGGATGATAGCGGGATAGAACTGTAAATTACGGGAGAATCCCGGGAAAAATGGGAGGGTTGACAGGTATGCTTACCCTCAGGTTGTTCCAATGTAAAAACCTCTTTGTTTTGCTGAACACAAAGTAAGATATTTGGAAGAATTTCAGTATTCGATAGATCTTGCCATCCATTTACTTGAGAAACATATATTTTTCCAACTATAGGAGGAAATCAATTCCTTTGGATTCCAGCACCAAATCAATTTATACAGGACTGGAACAACCCGAGGGTGAGGAAATGAGGAACGAATTTTTTACTTTCTCTTAAATATACATATTTTTCAGTTGAGTCTACGTGTTGTTTAATAAAACTAAGTCTTGACATTGTTAAGAATGATATAACAGTGAATAAAACAATCCAGATTCACTCGAAATAGCAGAGAAGCTCCGAATCAGCATGGGGCAGAGACTGGCAGGCGAATTCTGCATGAGATCAATGTTGTCATCTTCATCACTGTGCTATTTATCGAGCCTCACTTGTATATTTTTTTCAGGAGTTAAATAAAAAAATGGATTTATGCTTTAGCTCGTCCCTTATTATGTATATAAATTGAGACATATAAGTCTGAAATGCTGTATACTGTATATCTGAGTTATACTTTATTTAATGTTGTTAGACTAATTTTCTATCCATTTTCAATCTAAACTACTCATGCTATGAAGAATCCCAGTCTTGTTCCTGGAGATCTATTAAAGGAACACTTCAGATTTTTGTTTTAGATGTGTGTGTGTGTGTGTGTAAAACAATATAATTTGCACAAAAATTTATGTTTTGTTTTGCTCTAAAGAACTTGTTATTACACCCTGTTTAGACCATCATTATGCCTTTTTTTCGTTGGCAGCAAAAGTTCCAGTGTTAAATGTACAGTATGATTATTATTATTATTTTTTTTGGTGTTTTATGTTTTTTTTTTACATTTTAATTCAAGAGTGTGAAAAAGCATATATTTAAAAGTTTTTTGGTTAAACTTTTACCCCATTATGCAGTGTATTTCCCACAAGTGATGGGAAATCCAGTTACTCGAACCAGTTCTTTCGGACAAACAGTGATCAAACCAGTCTTGATGAAATTAATTCTCATCTGAAGCAGTGTACTAAATGTTATCATTAGCTTATCTACACATGCATAAGCCATTTAGATGTATTTGTTATTAAATAAAGTGAGTAATGCACAAATTTAACATATTAACATTTTGAAGAGTAACACACACTCCAGTTTGATGTAAGAATAAACTCTTGTTGAAATGAACTCTTGTGAGTAATGTACAAATTTGACACTTTAGAAAGTGTTACTGTATTTTGAACTCCAAAATGGAGGGAGCCCTACTGTATGTCAACCTAAGCAGTGTTAAATGAAACTCAAATTGAGTTACAGTAAATGTACACTGATTTATTTATTTATTTTTTGCTGTGTGATAACTAACGTGGTTCAAACGATGGATCTGCGTCAAAGCAGCTACGGTTTTAGGAAACACTCATCACTACATTGTTCTTTACCTAACCGAAGCATCATACTGTGATAGTTCAGCCACGAGTTATGTCGTTATTTAGGACATGCACCCCTGGTTTGCTTAAGTGTATAGACCATTTTGAAGGATGTAAATAAAAACAATGGCCCAACGTTCTTCCTGTTTTACATTTTTAATTTCTAATGCTTCCAAGTATCCAAAAAGGTCCACTTATTGATAAACAATGTTATGATAGTTGTTTCAACATGAAGTTATGATTGAATTGCCTCTTGTTACAGTTATGAAATAGTTTGATAACAAGCAGAAAATGTTCATGGGCCAATGACATGACCATGTTGAAATGGTCTATATTGCACCCTTTGTTGGGAAGAGGTCAGATTTGTAATTTTTGGGAAAACCAATAATCAAGAATGCATGGTTGTGCATTAAAAAAAAAAAATTATTATAATGTAAGTCAATGGGGCAAAAACAGCCCCGAACATAACGAAAGGGTAGTACATGTGCCCAGAGTGTACAGTATTATTGAGTTTTTAAAAACTTTAAAATTAATTTGTCAAAATATGTGTCAACATAAGATTTGTCATCCTGCAGGAGTTGGAGCTCGAAGGAGACCCCTGCGGGGGTCGGAGCTTGGCGTAAGGGTTTAAGTGGGAGAGGAGGTAAGGTTTGAAGTAGGGCGTTGAGGTGGAAATGTAGGTGAGCAATCATCAGAGGTACTAGATGCTGAAAAAAGGGAAAGATTAGAAAAGCTGGGAAGAGGGAACATGTTCAACGTTCTAAATATATACCTGTATACCCACGAACATAGAGGGGCAGCAGGAATGGGGAGAGGAAGTGATAGCTTTTACTGGAGGAATGACAAGGAAAGGGGTTGTCGAGGAATACTTAAGGCGGCTCTTGTGAGAGTCGAGCACAAGGCTGAGTTACGCTTAGGTGCGTGGTGTGGGTGGGGGGCTGTAACTCCTGCGGGAGTTGGAGCTCGGACTCTCTGTGGTCGGTAAAAATCCCAGGATGTTCTTCAAAAAGAGTAGGGATTTAACCCTGGGATCCTGGCCAGATCTGCCCATTGGCCAACATGGCCTCCTAACCATCCCCATATCATAATTGGCTTCATCACTCTCTCTCCTCTCCACCAATCAGCTGGTGTGCGGTCTGGCGCAATATGGCTGCCGTCACATCATCCAGGTGGATGCTGCACACTGGTGGTGGATGAGGAGATCCCCCCATTGTGTAAAGCGCTTTGAGTGTCTAGAAAAGCGCTATATAAATGTAAGGAATTATTATTATTATTATTATTATTATTATTATTATTATTATTATTAT
>CAIGQQ010006936.1:1106363-1123548 GCA_903798035.1 Danio albolineatus
TTTATTTATTTATTTATTTATTTATTTATTTATTTATTTATTTATTTGTTTGTTTGCTTGTTATTTTTTTATTTTATTTTTTTGGTTTGTTTATTTTGTACTTTTTTGTTTGTTTGTTTACTTTTTGTTTGTTTGTTTTCTGGTTTATTTGTTTATTTGTTTAGTTTTTTTGCTTTTTGTTTATTTATTTATTTATTTATTAAAATGTTTATATTTGTTTGTTTGCTTGCTTATTTCATTTCATTTATTTATTTGCTTGTTTTTTTACTTTTTGTTTGTTTGTTTTTTACTTTTTTGATGTTTGCCTATTTATTTATTTATTTATTTAAATTTTGACTTTTTAAAATGTTTGTTTGCTTTTTTCAGTTAATTTATTTTTTGTTTGTTTATTTTGTACTTTAAAAAATGTTTGTTTGCTTGTTTATTTATTTATTTGTTTGTTTGTTTATTTGGTTGGTTTTTTTAGCTTGTGTTGTTTTGTTACTTTTTGTTTGTTTGTTTGCTCATTTATTTATTTAAATGTTTATTTTTTGTTTGCTCGCCTGCTTATTTTATTTATTTATTTATTTATTTGCTTGTTTATTTTTACTTTTTGTTTGTTCTTTTTTTACTTTTTAGTTTATTTATTTATTTATCTAAACGTTTACTTTTTTGTTTGTTTGCTTGCTTGCTTCTTTTTATTTGTTTTTTTTACTTTCTTTTTTACTTTTGTTTGTTTTGTTTGTTTATTTATTTATCTGCTTTGGTTTTTACTTTTTTTACTTACTTCTACTTTTTTTTAAAGTAAGGACTTTTAATGCCACTGTGCTGCAATTGACTTGGTAGATGGATCTCCGGTCTTGCCATCAGATCAATATCCATAATGCGATAACATAATAATGATATGCATCCTGTGTCTTATTATTGCTTTTGCTTTCATTTCATCTCCGTTGAATGGGTTTTCGTCTCTGTAAATACTTCATCATCAGCATCTTCAGGGCATTCATGTAATTATCAATATATATATTTTACGAGTCTGGCTCAGCCGCATCATAAACCTTCCTAGTCAATATCTAGTTTCTTTTTTGAATGAGTTCTAGAGTATAAAAGCCTCTATGGGTTTTGTCTTTCATCTGTTTCAGCAGCTGTAATAAGTCTTTAAATAACAGTGCTGACTATAATGCTATTCATCTTCCTTGCAGCATTCCCGCTTGGATTGCACTGTTGTGCTAATTTTTTCCCATTCGTTACTCATTTGGTTAGCCCTCACACTTTCTCACTGTCTTCAATTTTATTGCTTTCTCTGTTACACTTTACAATAATGGTGCATTAGTTAATGTATTTACTAGCACAAACTACACAATATTGAAGCATACAGCATTTATTAATCATACTGTAGTTTAGCGTCAGTGTTGAGTAAGTTAATTCATAAACGTAATTAATTACTAATCATTGCATTGAAAACGTATTTAGATTACTTTTTAATTACTCTGTCTGAAAAGTAACTCAATTACTCAATAAGTAACTTAAGTACTTTGCTTGATGCTATTTAAAATTGCAATGCATAGGCAATAGTAGTTAACCTCATTTAATTAGTTTGCATGTTCTCCCTGTGTTTGCGTGGGTTTCCTCCGGGTGCTCCGGTTTCCCCCACAGTCCAAAGATATGCGGTACAGATGAATTGAGTAAGCTAAATTGTCCGTAGTGTATGAGTGTGAATGAGTGTGTATGGATGTTTCCGAGAGATGGGTTGTGGTTCCTTCTGCTGTGGTGACCCCAGATTAATAAAAGGACTAAGCCGACAAGAAAATGAATGAATGAATGACTTTTAATACATTCGAGCCAAGCAGGACACACTTTTTTATATATGGCAACTAAATGTCTCCAAGGGTGCAATTCTGGTCTGAGAGGTGGGGGGGACCAAATCTGAGTGTTGGTGATAGTTGTGGAAACGTGTGTCAATGTTGAGCAACTGTGCATAAATGCCTATATTTAAATTTTATTTGAGAATTTATTATAACATATACAGTGTATTATTAAAATGAAAACAAATGAAAGAATATCATTTTTAGGAAATAACTTAAAAGATTTTATTTCATTGTTTTTTTAGGATTAAAAGAACAAATTTGGATTTTACATAAAGTGCAAAAAAAAAAAAAAAATCCATATGCACAACACAAAGCTTGACAGAGCTCCTGCGCGTAGCTACGGTTGCTAAGCCACGATTGGTGGGTGGTGTTTTTTTGCACGTGGCTTAGAAGGGTCAATTGGTTTCAATTCAGTCAAAGCAAGTTTAGTTAGACCTATATAAATTTACTAGTGATGTGACGGCAAACTTCACTTTGCGTACACATCGTGTGTTAAGGAATTTTTTTTTTTACTCTCGAGGAAAAATTATAGCATAAAGTAAAGTGGTTATTATATCTTAAAAAAAGTGAGGGGGACATGTCCCCCCTATCCCCCCCGGGAATTGCACCCCTGAATGTCTCAAAAACAATGAATTCTTTATAATATTTAAATGTTAATTCTAATACCTCATATTATGTACACTGTAAAATGAATCCATAATTTTACGGTTTATTTCCGCCAGCTGGGGTGCCAGAAAAAAAAACGTAAAATAATGGATGTTAAATTACAGAAATATACCGTAAGATAACGGATATTAAATTACAGAAATTTCTTTACATTAAAATAATTTATAAGATTGTAAACAGTCACATCAGGCTTGTGCGGCAATAACCTCCACCCACATTCGTCAGTGCGACGAAGCCGACCAGTCACAGAGCTTGCGCTACGCGTCGTTTTGACATGTAGTTACATTTTTAGAGAGGTGCGCGTCAGCGTCGGCCATGCGCAGGCTGCGCCGAAGCATACACATGCCCTTGATGCAGAAGTATAAATCAGCGTTTACTCGAATTAGAAATTGCATGTGCTTAAATCGTAATTTTTTTTGCGATTGCGATGAATTGCACAGCCCTATCTGACACTGTAAAAACAGATTAGTTGATTTAAAAAATGTTACAATTAGCATAATTATAAAAATTAAGTCAACGTAACAGTTCCACGTTACGTTATTTTTGTGAAGTCAACTGGTAACACTTTACAATAACGTTCATTAGTTAATGCATGTACTAACATGAACTAATCATCATTTATTAATCATAATTGAACATTTAATAATACATCCACACCCATACTTGTTAACATTAGTTAATGCACCATGAGTTAACATGAACTAACAATGAACAACAGTGTTTTCATTAACTAACGTTAACTAACATGAACAAAATACTGTAGTAAATGTATTGTTCATTGTTTGTTCACGTTAGTAAATGCATTAACTAACATTAACTAGTGAACCTTATTGTAAAGTGCGACCAGTCAACTTGTTGCTTTTTAGGCGACTGGTTTACGTGCTTTAAGTAACTAATCACTTTTTACAGTGTACTGTAATCGACTAAAAAATGAAATGACATATTTTTCTTCCTTGCTTACATTTATTTTAGACAATTTAGTGATCGCAGCTATGCATACTCAGTATATTATTACAAGGACCTCTTAAAAATAAAATGTAACCTATAAGATTCCAGTTTAATAAATATTCTAGAATAATAAGAATTTTTAATGAGCATTCTAATACCTCTTTACACCACATGACACGTAATCTAAAGTGGGCTCCTGAGATTTCAATTTAACAGGTCAAAATTTGACAGAGATATGTTTTCATTCTTTCATTCATTCATTCATCCATTCATTTTCTTTATGGCTTATTCCCTTTATTAATCTGGGGTCGCCACAGCGGAATGAACCGCCAACTTATCCAGGATATGTTTTTACGCAGCGGAGCCCTTCCAGCTCCAACCCATTTCTGGGAACATCCATACACACTCATTCACACACACACACTACGGACAGTTTAGTTAACCCAATTCACCTATACCACATGCCTTTGGACTTGTTGGGGAAACCGGAGCACCCGGAGAAAGCCCTACGCAACTACAGGGAGAACATGCAAACTCCACACAGAAATGCCAACTGACCCAGCCGAGGCTCGAACCGGCGACCTTCTTGCTGTGAGGCGATTGTGCCACCCACTACGCCACCGTTGCGCCCAGAGATATTAATTCATTCATTCATTTTCTTTTCGCCTTAGTCCCTTTATTAATTCGGGGTCGCCACAGCGGAACGAACCAACAACTTATCCGGCATTTGTTTTACGCAGCGGATGCCCTTCCAGCCACAACCCATGTCTGGGAAACACATCCATACATTCTCATTCACACACATACACTATGGCCAATTTAGCTTACCCAATTCACCTGTACTGCATGTCTTTGGACTGTGGGGGAAACCGGAGCACCCGGAGAAAGCCCACGCAACTACAGGGAGAACACGCAAACTCCACACAGAAATGCCAACTGAACCAGCCGAGGCTCGAACCGGCGACCTTCTTGCTGTGAGGCGATTGTGCCACCCACTACGCCACCGTTGCGCCCAGAGATATATTTTCTGAAATGTAAATATAGTCAACTTGAACTGTATTGATGCTTATAGATTGTCACTCAGCATATTGTTTACCTTCGTCTGTGTTCATCAGTCCGTCCGCCACTGAAATCAATACACACTGGTTTAACCTCTGGTTTACAGCAACCTAAAATACTCGATTGTGATTGATTTTGTACGTCATTCTTCAAAAACAATAATATATTACGTTCATTTATTAATTTATTTAGCAAGCAGCAGTGTAATAAGCAGGTTAATGTCAGCTTACGTTGCATGAATATTTAACGATGCCTCTTTGCCCCCTGCTTTTGTTTATAACATAAAGCTACAAACCTTCACGAGCGGTTTTCACAGTGTGCTCGTACAGACAGCACTCTATTCAATTAAAGCAAGCTCGCGGGAGTCAAATATTTATTGTCCATAAAGTATTTATGAAGGGAAGGCTAATAAGGGTTTAGAGAGCATCTTCATTGCTTTTGGCCTTTTCTGTCAGAGCTAGTTTGCTTATCTTTGAGTTGATATTAGCAAACGCTCGGTGGACGGAAAGGTCAAGGCCTGTAATGCTACAGAAAGGTCAGCGAGCTCTTTTGAAGGTTAAAGCTTTGAGTTCGGCATCAGCAAGGATGTTACAGAGAAGCGCATGTTGCAGAATATGTGGCGAAAAAATTAGTGGCGAGGATTAGAAATATATTTTTCAAAGTCTGAAAAGGTCTTAAAATCGAAAGTCTGAAAGTTACTCAAATGTACTTTGAGAATCTTCATTCAGAGAAGAAAACTTTGCCGTTTGTTCAAACTACTTAGTTAAAATGAGCTGGAACAACACAATTCTTGAGTTTTTTTATTGCAACAACTTAATTGGTTTTATGTTCGTTCGTTCGTTCGTCCGTTCGTTCGTCCGTTCGTTCGTTCGTTCGTTCATTTTCTTTTCAGCTTAGTCCCTTTATTATTCAGGGGTTGCCACAGCAGAACGTACTTATCCAGCATATGTTTTACGCAGCGGATGCCCTTCCAGCTGCAAACCAACTTGGGAAACATCTTTACACACTCATTCACACTCATACACTATGGACAATTTAGCTTACCCAATTCACCTATATCACATGTCTTTTGGGGGAAACCGGAGCACCCGGAGGAAACCCACACGAACTCGAGGAGAACATGCGAACTCAACACATACATGCCAATTGACCCAGGCGAGGCTCAAACCAGCGACCTTCTTGCTGTGAGGCGAACGTGCTACGAACTGCGCCACAGTGACGCCCGTTATATATATGTTAAAAAAGTCTGTCGGTCTCTCTCTCTCTCTCTCTCTCTCTCTCTCTCTCTCTCTCTCTCTCTATATATATATATACACATCATTTACTCACTGTAACGAATTATTCAGCGTTTTTAGGTTTTTCAATGTGATTTTGTGAGTTGAAACAAGTTGCAGTTTCTGAATTTATTAATTAAACTTAATTTATTATGTTTTTTTATTTATAATTTATTTTATTAATTTTTTATTTATTAATTATTTATTCATTTATTTATTAATACACTTTTTATTAATTAGTTTGCTTAAAATTAGCAGAATTATTCAAATTTAAGTTAAGTCAGCTTAACAGTTCCAAGTTACAATACTTACAGTACGTTATTTTTAAGCAAGGTCAACATATTGCTTTTGTTTGCTCCATCAGCTTAAAAACATTGGCTGAGTTGAGTTTGTCCTATCAAGAACGTTTATTTTATAGGAAAAACTTTTTTTAGGGGGATTTTTTTCCCCCCCCCCCCCCCCTCTGTTGGAAAGCAGCAGCCCTTGACTTCTTTTTTTGTTTGTTTTTTGTTCCTACTATAAATGTCAATGGCTGCTTTTTCCACTAATATTCTTCAGAATATCTTGTTTTGTGTTCAACAGACGAAATTTTTTTTTTTTATATAAAATGATTAAATGGCAATGGAAATTATATTTTTGAGTTAACTATCCCTTTAATAAGTAAATCATTTTTAAAATAATTAATAATAAGTTACTTTACAAATTGGTGCTTTTTCTGTTCCAGACTTTTCCAGAAGGCTTCAGCTGAAATTTATTATACAAACGTATGCTTCTATCATTTGAAAGTTTCGCTTTTCACGCATTAGCATATATCATCTGAAGCTCACTCTTCGACTGCGCTTCTGGCTGTTCTCTTGCAAATTGCCTTCAGTGTTGATATCATTTCATATTGCAAAAAAGTTTTACAGCCAGCCGTTTCTAAATATTTACCTAAGAATGCTCCAGTTCAGCCTGAAATCTTTTTAGACTCACGCTCAAAATCACCAGCTTATGAGCCTTATGCAACTATGATAACATATTGCATCAATAAGAACATGATTGATTCGAATAAATGATTCAGACTTTCCAGAAAGCGCAGTATCAAAAGACATTTGCAAACCTGCATGATTAGAACAACAAAGCTCTCAACCTGTAGTTAGAAACATTTTCTTGTTAGTAAGATGTGGACTTACACTTATTATTCCGTTTTATACTGGGATCGAACCACGCGACATAAGCTAGAAAATAATAAAAAATGCTGTATTAATATATATATTATATAATAAGGCCATTATTTGTCTATTTATTGCTTGCTGTGTGTGTAAGATGCATCTCTGCTTGGTTGTAATATGAAGTAAGCCCACACGTGAGCTACAACAACATACAACACAGACCAGGGGTCCATTGTACCTCGCTTAAGTGATCTAGGATAATTTGGCAGATCCTGGATCTTTTATCAGAATCAGAATCAGAATCTGTTTTACTGCCAAGTGTGCTTCACACACGCAAGGAATTTGCTTTTGCTACAGAAACTTCCAGTGTACATAAAGTGACAAGTGACAACACAGAATAAATTTTTTGTGTGTGTTTAACCGAGGAAAGAAACTCATAAAGGAGACACTTGAGAATGAATAAATGAGCCAATTTTCATTTTTGGGTGAACTGTCCCTTAAAGATTAAACAATCTTAAAGAACAGTCTTAAAACATTATTAATATTTAATATGAGTTGGGCGACATGGTGGCCTCGCAGCAAGATTTAAGTCTTAGCTGGACCAGTTGGCATTTCTGTGTGGAGTTTGCATGTTCTCCCCTGTGTTGGTGTGGGTTTCCTCCTGGTGCTCCGGTTTCCCCCAGTCCAAAGACATGCAGTATAGGTGAACTAAATAAACTAAATTGGCTGTAGTGTATGTGTGTGAATGAGTGTGTATGGATGTTTCCCAGTGTTGGGTTGCGGCTAGAAGGGCATCCGCTGCATAAAACATATGCTGGATAAGTTGGCGGTTCATTCCGCTGTGGCGATCCATGATGAATAACTGTCATCTTACATCATTTATTCACCCTTTTTTGTTTCCAACCTTCTTTCAAAAGTTCTTTCTTCTGTTAAATACAAAAGAAGATATTTTGAAGAATGCTGAAAACCGGTAACTATTGACTTCTACTTTATTTCCTACTATTAAACTAAATGGTATACTTTTTTGTGTGTGTTTAACCAAGGAAAGAAACTCATTAAGGTTGAGAATGAATAAATGAGCCAATTTTTATTTTTGCATGAACTATCCCTTTAAGATTAAACAATCTTTAAAGAACGGTCTTAAAACATTATTAATATTTGATATGAGTTGGTCGACAAGGTGGCCTCGCAGCAAGATTCAAGTCTTAGCTTGGTCAGTTTTAATTTCTATGTGGAGTTTGCATGTTCTCCCCTGTGTTGGTGTGGGTTACCACCGGGTGCTCCGGTTTCCCCCAGTCCAAAGACATAGACTATAGGTGAATTGAATAAACTAAATTGGCTGTAGTGTATGTGTGTGAATGAGTGTGTATGGATGTTTCCCAGTGTTGGGTTGCGGCTAGAAGGGCATCCGCTGCATAAAACATATGCTGGATAAGTTGGCGGTTCATTCCGCTGTGGCGATCCCTGATGAATAACTGTCATCTGTCATCATTTATTCACCCTTTTTTGTTTCCAACCTTCTTTCAAAAGTTCTTTCTTCTGTTAAATACAAAAGAAGATATTTTGAAGAATGCTGAAAACCGGTAACCATTGACTTCCACTTTATTTCCTACTATTAAACTAAATGGTTACAGCTTAATTCCAAATATACTTTTTTTGTGTGTGTTTAACCGAGGAAAGAGACTCATAAAGGTATGTCTCTTAGTACTGGGTTACGGCTGGAAGGGCATCCGCTGTGTAAAACAAATGCTGGATAAGTTGGCGGTTCATTCCGCTGTGGCGACCACTGAATAATAAAGGGACCAAGTAGAAAAGACAACGAATGAATGATGTGATGCATGTCTTCAATCAATACATCCATGTCAAGCTCATGTACTATCATAAACTGATATTTTCATAATTTTGTTCCGCCTGACAGGGTGACCTATTGAAAAGGCCGAAACCGGGGCAGATGACCTTAGCTGCGCTCCAATTTCAGGAATTTTCCATGTTTAGACGTCCATCAGACTGCAAATAGTCAGCAGGAAAGAATCGAAAGTGTTCAATTTGATGCACTTTCTGTCACAGAAAAGAAATGCGGTGCTGCAGAATCCAAGACCTGGAGATTTGTATTAGATGCCATCTGTAGATGAATAAAGACAGGCTAATGTTTGTTGGTGGTTTCTTTGCAAATTTGGGGCTGTTCAAACACGTTCTCCGCGAGCGGCGCTATATTTGAGGTTGATATTTTCTGCTGGTAAAAGTGAAAGCTCATGCTGTGTAATATATTAAGCCTCTGCCTGGCTTGTAGAGAGGCGTGAAAGCCACTTTTAAAAGACGGCATATCGGCCTCCGATTTTGCGGCGAAATGGATTTGAGGTTTCGACTGCCGGTGGCAATGCTAATAAGTCTTTGAATAAAGAGCGTAATACGCACCCCCCTTCCCGTAATGATGGAAATTTAGCCAAAATATAGCTTGCTTATTCATGGCGCCTGAAGTAAGTGTCTTGTGTTTTGCTCACTGATGCATAGCTTATCTGCAATGGGTATTCCACGTTAAATGAAATTGAGTCTGGTATGGTTTTTAATGGTGTTTGTTCAGGCAAGCATCACTAATGCTACTGCGCATGCTAATGGGGGTCACCAAATCGACTGTACAGTGTGATGTAGTGGGTGTTTCTAGCGCCAGATTTGATGCTGTTATTGGTGGCCATATACGATCTGCATTACTGGTTTAAAATCTTTCTAATGTTACATAGAACCAGGTCCAGACGTCTTGGATAATAATGCCAAATGAGAATATACTACTAATATAATATAGTAATACTAATACAGTACATACAAATGTTTATGACCTAAAAAGTGATGTTGCGATGATTCAGCTTGACGTAGTGTGTGCGTTACCACCAGGGGTGCCGCTAAGGGGGGGAAAGTTAGGACGATTCTAAGGGCCCACGCACTCTAGGGGCCCACAGAGATCTGCTTTATAATTAATAACAGTAATATAAATTATGAATGTATCTCTAAATTACAAGTAAACAATTTATTAGAAATAAAAAAGAAAAATACGGCTTATATCTGCCCCTCATGTCTGTCACAACTGTCACTGTCAAATTGCACCCCCCTCCTTTCGCTGTATGGTTCACTCCGTCAGTAGCGGGAAGAGAGTTGAGTGCGATTGGCAGGTAAACTGTCAAAGCAGCGATGACCTCGAGGTTAACATCAGCTGCGTCCTAAATCGCATACTTATGCACTATTCTATGCCATTTTTTTAATATAAATAGTGTAAGTAGTGCGTTCACACTGAAAACTCTAACAATAATGCACTTTATTTACCCGGATGATGCACTCATTCAGCCAGTAAACAGAAGTGTGTAATGATGGACACTTCACACACTCAACAAACGCAGCTTTGAGCACGTAACAGAAGGGGCGGAGCTATCAGGCGCACATGTTGGATAACTTTATTTATTTTGGATCGTGAGAGCAGTATTCTCCTGTGAGAGTGATTAAGCGCCTCCCGATGGTGAATGCGTTTACACTCATGCCAGGTAAGCTATTATTTGGTATTTTGGTCATTTATTTCATTAGCTGCATCCCAAATGACACACTATACACTAAATCAAAAAAGACACAAATTTATACTACAATGAGACCCATAAATAAGAAATGTTCTTTTGTTTAAACTGACCATTACTTAACTGGCAAAACCCTGGCCTTCTTGTCGGCAAATTAAAAAAAAAAAAATAAACAAATTTTTATTAACAGAGTGCAAAATCCAGCACACTGCAAACCAAATAAACACAACATAAATACATTTGAAACGGTCTGTTGATTAACCTGACAGTAACTTAAATTCCAAGTGCCAAACGCCTGGCCTTCTTGCTTGCAAAATCCTCAACCAAAGTGTATCGCACATTGTATGAGACACTATTCCAGTACAGTTATTTAAATAGTTACACATTGGTGTTTTGTGTGTTTAGAAATGTAAAATTTTCAGTGAACATTTGATTTCTGTAGCTTTTTTTGTACTTTTTAAAAATATATATATATTTATTTATTTGTTTATTTATACAGGGACAATGTACAACATGACATGTTGTGCCAGAGTTAGCTGTAAAGCTAATTTACATCTGTAGTCCCCGGGCAGGAAGTTGTAACAAATTTAGCAAATAAATTTAACAGTAGAAAAATACAAAATACACTTAAAATACAGTACACACAATACATTAGTCAATAAAATCAAATCAATGGTTACATATTTGATTTTGTTTAAGCCAAATTTTAAGAAGAGTTTTAAAATGATTAAAAGTGGTACTCTCTCTAATATGCACTGGTATTTTATGCCATCTTTCTGCTGCTTTGACTGAAAAAACTGATTGTCCAAAAGCAGTTCTCTTGAGTTTAACTGAACAATCACCTCTAACCGAAGACCTTGTCTGTCTTATATTGTCCTTGCAGACTACATTTACATTTGAACAATAAATCATCTGCTAGCTACAGTCATGGCCGTTCTCTTACTAAATACTGATAAGTAGTGGACAAAATCAATAATAAAATGCAGAGGTCAGTATCACTACATTGCAGACAGAGTTTGGATAGCTAGGTTGGTAGTAGGGGGCCCATCCTCATATTTTTTCATGGGGCCCAAAATTACTAGCGGCGCCCCTGGTTACCACTATGATGTCTATCAGATGTTGAATTTTGGTTGCCATACCTGATGAATAAAAGTCAGTATTTGACGACAATATGACATTGGTTTAAGACAGGAGTCGCCAATCTCGGTCTTGGAGGGATGGTGTCCCTGCAGAGTTTAGCTCCAACTTGCCTCAACACACCTGCCTGGATGTTTCAAATATACCTAGTAAGACCTTGATTAGCTTGTTTTAGGTGTGTTTGATTAGGGTTGGAGCCAGAGATGTATTGAATGTTTTGAGAGTATTGTTTTTTTCTCCTACTTCCACTTTTACTTCAGTACATATTTTTGATGAGTTTAATACTTTTACTCTGATAGATTATTTATGTGCTGCGTCGTAACTCGTTACAATTATAAAAATGTTACGAATCATTCCAAACCCACATTATCTTTTACCCACATAGCCCTCGCAGTGGTCTGATGACTACGTGACTAAAAATGTAACTACGTAACTACAAGTCGCAACGACGCGTAGCGCAAGCTCTGTGATTGGTCAGCTTGGAAGCGCTGACAAGTGTGGGCGGGGGTGAGAGCCACGGGAACCCGTTGGAGTGTGTGTTTACAAGTGTGGTGGAGTCCCGTGAAGGAGCGTGTGTGTCTGTGTCTGTATGTGTGTGTGGTCACGTGATGTGCGTTTTCATCGGACGGAGGGCTGTTCAGAAACGCTAGACGAAGCGCCAGTGTGGATCGTTTTTATTTTAAAATACCATTTTAACACTAAGACGTATTAGTCTAAACGGGGCCTGAGTGTGTGTTTTTCGCGAGTCGGTTTGCGACAGGGGCAGGGCGGAGGATCGGCGATGCCGGGTCAGCATCGAGATGTCTGTCAGCCATTGACAATTCTCATTGTCTATCGACCCAATCCTAATATCATTATTAGTATTTTCAAAAAATCGTTAATGCAATCGTTAATGTTTCAGGGATGTTATTTAATGCGTTCGTAATGTTTTTAGCGGACTTACCCATACTCACACGTAGAATTTCGGCGAAAGTAGTAGGTCATCCAAGTACTTCTCGCATAATGTTTTTCGACTCCTATGAATTCGGATCTATTATGATATGATATATCATGATATATACATGATACATGATATAATCTATTATCATGTCTGTGTGCATTCGTGTGTTTTGGAGAAAGAGTGGGTTTTTCGTGATTTCATGATTTCAATAGTTAACTTGCTATTCTGCTAAACAAAGGCAAAAAAACTCACTAGAGCGTGGAATTGAGAAAAAAAAGGCTTTAAACATGTTTAGTTGTCCAGTCTAATTAATTAGAGCTAGGACACTGGAAATCTGGCATTTAAAATAATTATAAAAATCTTGAATTTCTCAGAGGTGCCACTATGGCGGCAAATCAATGCCAAAATGAATCGAGCACAGCAATGATGTTTACACGCGAGGAGAAAGTGAATCGCGAGCGCTGAACTGATCCATCGCGTGGAAACGGGCCTCGCGCACGCACATCATCATCATCATCTGTGCGCACGATGTACGCTCTCGCGAGCGAGGGCATGCCTGCAGCGCGCGCGATCAGTTCTCTCCGCTCGCTCGCTGGCTCTTCTCTGCTCGCGCGAAACTTTTTTTGATTTTTGTCACTCCTGGGGCGGGCCTTGGTTTACTTGTTATCTCTAACGCTATTGGTTACTCTTCCTTTCCGGAAGTGAGCCGGGATTGGACGTAGGATATGATGATCCACATTTGATATGTATGGTATGGAAAGCTAGTTTCCCTATTAAATAAAAATATATAGGATATATATCTTATCATAGTGTCATAATGTGAAACTATAATAGACTAACTTTCTCTGTAATAATAAGTGATGACTTACTTTCAATAATAAGATAGTTCTTGTAATGAATCTCATAATAATGACTATTCTGACAGTCTTGACTAAGGCATATAATGACATATCAACATAATGAGATAAATATTATTTTGCAACAAACTTTATTACAGTAAATCTGGGGAGAGAAAGAGAGAGTGAGTTATGCCATGTGTTGAAAAGATCTCGCCATTACACAGAAATTGGGGGAAAAAATATACATGGGCTAATAATTCACGACTAACAATTCTGACTTTGAAGATCTCATGCGCGTGCGAGAGCTGTAGTTTCCTCGCGCGCAGGTCTATAATCTGCTCGCGATTCACTTTCTCCTCGCGCGTAAACATCATTGCTGAGCTCGATTCATTTTGGCATTGATTTGCCGCCATATGTCACGGTGGTTCAAGTGATCGCTGGTTCAAGTCCCGGCTGGGCCAGTTGGCATTTCTGTGTGGAGTTTCCATGGTCTCCTTGTGTTGGCGTGGGTTTCCTCCCGGTGCTCCGGTTTCCCCCACAGTCTAAAGACATGCGGCGTAGGTAAATTGAATAAACTAAATTGTCCGTAGTGTATCACCTCTGTTACACATACAGACCTAACAGAATCATGTGTGAACAGCCCCTTTTTGAAAATACTGGTTAATTCATTCAGGCATTTTTCTGGAAAGAGAAGTTGAAACATTACCGGTAATTTGCTGGAATGCTGCTCTGTATGAACGCAGAAGGAAAATTGTCAGAAAGAGTGCGCTCGCGATTAGAACGCGCTGACGTGAGAGGCTTATGATAAACCACCGTTTGTTTACCTTCAAGCTCTGTTTCAGTCGCTTGACGCGTGTGCACATGAAGCAGCCGGTGAGCACCAGCACACACACATATTTCACGAGTTTACACTCACAGATATTTGACTGAATAGAATGTGCGTATTTGGCGTGCTGTCCGGGGAGAAGACTCTGAGCTCAGGAAGACACCCTAACTCGTGTTATTATGTCTAGCCTGGCCCCAGAACGCTCCCCCCTCAGATTTAAGTACCTGTAGGTATCGGGTTTAATAGTGTGGAGTTGGGGTGTTGGAGGGATGCTGAAGTCAAGAGAAAACGGTATGACGTGTTTGACTATTTATAGGGGTTTGGTCTTGAGCTGATTGGATAATAGAAAGGTTGTCTGTGATGAATTAGCCTCTTCAAAGGCTGATCGTGCTCCTCCCGAAATTTGTTTATAAAACATCACTATGTACATCTCGACATGCGAAAGTGTTCCTCCAAATGTTTTCATCGAAGTTGCTCACAAAACTTATCCATCCACAGAATTTGCAATGTCGTCAAAACATTTAGCTGCAGTTTGCGCTTCTGCCTTCGGATGTCTCTGGGACAAAGCAGCTGCATGAATGCTTTAAATAAATGTGAAACCATTAACAAAAGTCTGACACCTTCCGTTTACAAATACAAGCGCAGCCATTTAGAGCCTTTTTCTGGTTTATAATGTCAGAATTTACCGGTATTTTGGAATAGATGTGTGAATGGACTTTTCTGGAAAAATTACGGAACGTCCGTGCCTGTGTGAATAGCGCTTTTTTGAATTTACCAGTAAAGTCGTTCCGGTAATTTTCCAGATATTTACTGATATCGCTATACCGATATCACTAGGCCCACATGGAATCTGCGCATGCAGAATTCCGCAGAATTCCACAAATTTCCACAGATTTTTAGCCCGTCATTGATTCAGTTCATTTACTTCTGTAAATGTGTGTAAATTTATATTTATTCAGTTTTTTAAAATAATTTCACTAATATTACTGACTAATATTAAAATATTCATATGATTTATTTACAATACAGTTTGTAAAGTAATATTTTCTGTCTTTAAGTGGATATTTTACTTTATTTTACTTGCTTTGTTTCCAAATAAGTGGATGTACTGCAATTGGTTGCGCAGTGTAAACATTAAATAAAAGTTTAAAAGATTTTACTTTTTATTTCATATATTAAGGTTTTAGTTACTCCCAAAATCATTCCGCATGAAGCCGCAGATTTTTAGCAAAATTCTGCACAGAAATAGCAAAAATTATCTGGCCCTACTTATGACGCGTACATGTGAGTGTATGGGTGTTTCCCAGTACTGGGTTGTGGTTGGAAGATCATTCATTCATTCATTTTCTTTTCGGCTTAGTCCCTTTATTAATCCGGGGTCGCCACAGCGGAATGAACCGCCAACTTATCCAGCATTTGTTTTACTCAGCGGATGCCCTTCCAGCCACAACCCATCTCTGGGAAACACATCCATACATTCTCATTCACATACATACACTACGGACAGTTTAGCTTACCCAATTCACCTGTACCGCATGTCTTTGGACTGTGGGGGAAACCGGAGCACCCGGAGGAAACCCACGCAACCATGGGGAGAACATACAAACTCCACACAGAAATGACAACTGGCCCAGCCGGGGATCGAACCAGCGACCTTCTTGCTGTGAGGCGAATGTGCTACCCACTAGACCACCGTGGCGCCCTGGAAGATCATCTGTTGAGTAAAACATATGCTGGGATAGTTGTCGGTTCATTCCGCTGTGTTGACCCCTGATAAATAAGGGGGTAAATTGAAGGAAAATGAATGAATGAATGATTTTCCCTAAAATCTCAGGAGGTGCCTTTTGTTTTTTGTTTTTTTACACAGCAGTATTTCTAGCCTCATTTTAGTTGCCTTCCCTAGATTTAAATGTAAAATAGTCATTGCGTTTTTTCAATTAGCATAAAAATCGAATTATGTGCTTATGTTTTGAGTGCGGAAATGAGCCAAAATTGAATCATACATTAGCCTAACCGCTATGTTCTACACGAAGGCTGTATGCTGTCATGTTTGCTGCTTTATCTTTAAGTATTCGCAGTCTTTAGTGTGTGTAGGACGATTTATCAACACGCAGTCTTGTCTCCGAAAACTCCCTCTCTGCCCCCTCTTTTCATTTGCTTGTCCTCTCTCAAGAGAACGCTGTGAAAATTCAAAAAGACGTGTGTATTTTGGAGGGGGGGATCGCCGATGAATAAATTACAGCTCCAGCAGAACTTCAGGGCCCCATAAATGATTTACGCCCAACATTAAATTGTAAAAGACTGAAGGCTCTGTGGTGCAGATGTTGACATTGTACGTACACATGTTCAACTACAGTCTGTGTGTTGCGCAGAGATGTCAGCTTTGATTAGTATGTTTTTCTCTAAGCACTAAAACTCAGCTATTCCTTTTCGTTTGCTCTCTGTTTTAATTCCGCAGTAATGAGATGTATCGATTTGTAAATTAAATGCGTTTTCATTTGTTGGAGTCGTGGCCTAGCTGTCACCCTCACCCGATATTCATGAGAGGCCAAACGGGGGAGGCTCTCTGGTGGCACAGTATTAGCTGCGCGCAAAATTAATAATAAAGCTGCACAGAAAGGTTAGCCAATGCAGGAATCTGAACGTGTCGATCCCTCCAGTGTTGTCTTTACACTGGGATCCTGTCCAAATCCTACTGCTGACTCCTACACGCGCTGTTGTGATTAAAAGAGCTCCATTAGCATGCGAGCATTCGATATGAATATTGATGATTACATTATTAATGCATAGTGCAGAATCTATCTATCTATCTATCTATCTATCTATCTATCTATCTATCTATCTATCTATCTATCTATCTATCTGTCTGTCTGTCTGTCTGTCTGTCTGTCTGTCTGTCTGTCTGTCTGTCTGTCTGTCTGTCTGTCTGTCTGTCTGTCTG
>CAIGQQ010006936.1:1125873-1157722 GCA_903798035.1 Danio albolineatus
GCTTCCAAGCCTGTCAAGCTTTCCACGGCTCCTTAGCCCGCCAAGCCGCCCACGGCTTCCAAGCCCGCCAAGCCTTCCACGGCTTACCAGCCTTCTAAGGCGTCCACATCACCCACGCCCTCCAAGTCGTCAGTCTGTGTGCTTCCCTCCGCCTGTGTTATCACCCAAGTCTCCAGTCTGTGGTCTGTGCACTCCTCTGTCTGTCCTTAGTGTATCGATCCATCCGTCCTGTCCTCCACGTCCTCTGTCTGAGTGTAATCATCCGCCAGTCCCGTTCTCCAAGTTAATCATCTGTTCGTCCATTCCTCCCGATCCTCCCATCTGTGGTGTGTGCTGTCTATATCCTCGTCGTCTTCCCACATCCTGCTGGTAATCCCCTGTGTGTTCAGTATTGTCTGTTAATAAACTGATGTGCACTGGAATCGTCCTGTCTACCCGTCTGTTTCATAACAATACGTAGCCTTCAAAAGCTAGTGACTGATGCTGTTGGTTTGCGAGTCACTGACTTTTATTTTCAAACTGTTTGCTAGCTATTTCATTTTTAAGATCTGAGGGGAACTTTATGCTGCTGCTTTCAGTAGTATGGCAAGGTAAAATGACGTTCAAACTGTTAGCATTTAGCACTGAATAAAGCCCATAATCTGTACCTGAGGAGTTTATTATCATAGTACCCAGCAGACACACAACGTCATAAGACGTTAATATTAGGTTAGATTTAGGTCGTGAGCATCTAAGGACAATGCTTTTTTGACGTCCAATAATGCAGTAAAATGACGTTGATATTTGGTTGATTTTAGGTTGTGTTGGAAAGTGACCAAAATCCAATTCTGAGCCAATGTCTTAAACTAGTGTCATGCTGATGTCAAATACTGACATTTACTGTATTCGTCAGGTATGGTAACCAAAATTAAACTTCTGATAGACATTATAGTGGCAACGTCCACACAACGTCAAGCTGTAACATCATTAGACGTTGATATTTTGTTCTTTTTAGGTTGCGTTGGAAAGTGACCAAAATCCAATTCTGAGCCAATGTCTTAAACTAGCGTCATGCTGATGTCAAATACTGACGCTTCCTTATTCGTCAGGTATAGTAACCAAAAGTTAACGTCTGATAGACGTCATATTGGTATCGTCCACACAACGTTAAGCTGTAACATCATTAGACGTTGATATTTTGTTCTTTTTAGGTTGCGTTGGAAAGTGACCAGGCGCCACGGTGGCCTAGTGGGTAGCACGTTCGCCTCACAGCAAGAAGGTCGCTGGTTCGAGCCTCGGCTGGGTCAGTTGGCATTTCTGTGTGGAGTTTGTATGTTCTCCCCGTGGTTGCGTGGGTTTCCTCCAGTTGCTCCGGTTTCCCCCACAGTCCAAAGACATGCGGTACAGGTGAATTGGGTAGGCTAAATTGTCCGTAGTGTATGAGTGTAAATGAGAATGTGTGGATGTTTCACAGAGATTGGTTGCGGCTGGAAGGGCATCCGCTTGGTATGGTAACCAATATGGTAACCAAAATTAAACTTCTAATAGACATCATAGTGGTAACGTCCACACAACGTCAAGCTGTAACATCATTAGACAATGATATTTTGTTGTTTTTAGGTTGCGTTGGAAAGTAACCAAAATGCAATGCCTGTCCCAAGTTGGACATTGTGTTCTGACGTCAATCTGATTTTCATTTCCAAACTAAATGCAACGTCACTGGGGTACAACGTCAATCTGTTGACACCCTGTGCCTGCTGGGTAGTTTATGGTGTTGTTTTGCTGTGACGTCACGGAAATATAAATATAATAATATAAAAAATACAAATTTCACGCAAAATGTTATAGCAAAAACTCATTTTAACATGAAAAGATACATTTTATTGCATGTTGTGGCGCTGCGGTCCATGTAGTTAGGACACGGTGTTACCATTAGTTTGCTATGAGAAATTAGCTACGTTTCCATCCACCTATTTTATGCGCATTTTGGACATGCGCATAAAACCATGGGTTAATAGAAACGCCAAGATGCGAATACATTTTGAAAATGTGCATAAAAAAAGTATGCGCATAACTGAGTAAGATAAACTTATGATGTGCATAAACTATGATGGAAACACTTTTACCGAACTAATTCCAGTATGCGCGTTAAAAAAGGTCATGTGATTTTGTTATAAGAGATTATGTGATGATGAAAATGTGTGTGATTAGACAAACCAGCAGGCTGAGCACATCGTAAAACATCTGAAATGTTGTTTTGGTCATTCTAAAACACCTTAACTGTTCCAGTATTAGTGTTATTTTATCATTAATGACCTCAAGAATCAAGAGTCTCAAGCCTTCAAACGCCACCGCACGTTCATTGCGTGTCAGCATTGCCTTCTGAGGCGCAAGTCATTTATTAAATGAAGAAAAGATTCATGCAGCTTCTCCTACCGCAGCAGATTCTGTTTTTACTGTTGATATTTGGCGCCAGGTAATCAGGAAGTGACGATTTTGTTCTCTTTGACTTGTTGGATTGAAACGCTGATTCATTCGCCCGTCTTTTATGTAATATTCCAGTTTTGTGTATTAAGTTAATTTGCATTTTTTGATGGAAACATAGCTATTGAGGCGCAAGAGAAAGCCCCGTCCCTACTCAAAATTCCGTTTCAGTTGGAAGTACATCAGTATACTGCAATAAAAGAATCTGCAACTTCCATATGACGCAGACTTTAAAATCACACGAGGAGAATAAATGTGGTAATTTTCATTTTTGTGTGAACTATCCCTTTTACATGATTGAAAACACAGTCTTTTTAGAGTCTTTTTAAAGATTATATCTTTGCTAAGGAATACATATAGATTACTTGATCATAGAGCTGTTGCAGGGTGGCACGGTGGCTCAGTGGTTAGCACTGTTACCTCACAGCAAGAAGATTTCTGTTTCAAGTGCCGGCTGGGTCAGCTGGCGATTGTGTGTGGAGTTTGCATGTTCTCCCTGTGTTGGCGCGGGTTTCCTCCAGGTGTTCCGGTTTCCCCCACAGTCTAAAGACATGCGCTATAGGTGAATTGGATAAACTAAATTAGCCGTAGTGTATGAGTGTGAGTAAATGCGAGAGTGTATTGGTGTTTCCCAGTATTGGGTTTGGTTTGAAGGGCATCCACTCCATCAAACATACCTATATTGCAATATATATTGCAGGAAACAAAATATCTCCATTTTTTTCAATATCGTGCAGCCCTTGTATCACAGCACTGAATTGAGTCTGGTTAGAACATGATTAGATTGGAACAGTACTGCCACTGTCCCTTTAAAACCTCTATTTATGAGCAAGTGCGGTGTCTGTATGATTGAATGATCACTCTGTGTGTGAAATGAAAACCACTACAGGGTGCTGTTCAATGCGGTATAGTTTTCTGCACGCAGAGCTGCCATCCTGCAGAGTTTATCTCCAACCCCAATCGAACACATCTAAACCAGCTAATCAAGAAGTTGGCGGATTTGTTGAAACGTGGTCGAAATGAAGTCAGCAGGAGCGCTATATTTCACTGCCTTTATTTAGCTAAACATACCTATACATGCAGCTCCTGATACTGCATAGCACGTGCCAAAGTAGGTGGAACATGCGTCACAATTAAAGAGCTGAAAGACCGGCTACAATGACAGGGTTACTATGTGATTTAAGGGGTTGTTCACACCTGGTTACTTCATGTGTTTGTTTTTTGTTTTGATCGTATATCTATCCCATCATAAAAAAGGCAGATTTAAAAAAAGCAGCCTTAAATGCTCACATATTTAGCGTATTACACAGGCTTTGGCAATACGTCAGCCATTCTCCCATATTGTGTGAATGAGCACCGATTGGCCATTGTGAAAATCAGCACTAAAATCATGCAATGTGAATTCAACATTAGTCAATGTACCCTATAGCTAAATTAGCATATAGGGTGGTATTTGAAGACCAGATTTAAATCAGTTTAGCAGAAAATTCTGATGTCTGGTTTCACAGACTTCAACAGAGTGTAAAAATCTTGAAGGTTCTGTGGATCTCGTCTATCAAATCTGAGCTTTATTTTGTATGTTCTATTGGATTCAAGTCAGGTGACTGGCTGGGCCATTCCACAGCTTGATTTTCTTTCTCTGAAAGCATTTGAGTTTCCTTGGCTGTGTTTTGTATCATTGTCTTGCTGAAATGTGGTTTCATAGCAAAGTCCTCCCTCTGTAATGTAAATGTAGGACTGCTAATATTAATTTCCCATGAGGAACGGCAGAGGGTTGCTGAGAGATTTCAGCTGCTGTCCTGGCTTTAACTGACTTTCTACACCTTCCTCTCTTCATGTGTTCAATACTTTTTCTCTGTGTCATTTCATTTTATTTCACATAACTAATTATATTGGTTGACTTTGCATATATGGTTTTCTTTGTTTGATATCAACATCCGGTGAAAATTTCAAGTCAACAGCACCTTTAGAAAAATGATTTTTGAGAAATGGTGACATGTTCAAAACTTATTTTCCCAGCTGTATTTGATTTTAGAAATCATATTAGTTGATCAGGTGTAAACAGGCCCTATAACTCATTACATCGTTATAGGTGGCATGCTCAAATACATGTAAAACAACCTATAACAGAATCAAGTTTAGTGTTGGCCGAATACGAAATTTGAAAACATACTCTGACAACAAACTTTGACTTGATGCTGAATGGCACTTTAAAAAGACATAACGACACGCACCTTGCAAATGGTGTCAAAACCAATGACTCAATCTTCCCTAGAAGTGCCAATTATAGCCCGGGACCTTGAAAATGCATGTACAGCTTTGTTTCCTGCACTTCCTGCATAGCTCAGTTTTTTGACCACACTTCATTATTATTGTTCATTTATTTATTTGCTGAAAATTAGAAATTGAATTTATTAATAGTTTTGAAACAAATCTTTGCGCTTAACAAGCAAAATTAAATATGTAGGCTAATGGATATCCTTTTGTGTACTTTTGTGAGTTTCCTTACTCCAAGAAAGTAAAGGAGTAAAGTAAAGAGTAAAAGTTAAAGGGCCATGAAACACCAAAACACATTTTTTGAGCTGTTGACAGTCATATATGTGTCCCACGCTGCTATAAACACTATTATGACACATATAATTGACTAAAAAGTGAAAATTGGTTGTTTTTGTGTTATTTCGAGCAAATTCGTTCTTCCGGTTTGAAACGAATTTTTGAAGCTGCGTCACGCCGATGAGATCCTTGCGTATATTTCAGCGTGGAGAGTGGACGTCTGTCCCGGCCAGAACGTTCTGACGTTTCTGCGTGTTCGGCATTAATTCATGAGATAGACTTGGTTCAAACCAACCAGAGCGCTCTATTGTGTAAGCAGCGCAGCTTCATTAATATTCATGATCGATTCGAAGACTGTACCTTACAGCAGTTGCGGAAGACGCATCAAGCGCGAGTGATTTACGTGCTAAGTCAATTCAAAGGCACGAATAGGCATCCTGCAACGCGATACGCGCGAATGGCGCCGCGCGTTTGACGCGCTTAACGCCGCAATTCGCGCGAATCGCTTCAGTTTGAAAATGAAATCAATATGAGCTTCAGCGGACGTTCGCGCCACGTTAACCAATCAGGAGCTTGCTCTTGTGGGGGTGTGATTATGACGTAGCGCCTGTTGTTATTGTCCTGAGGGAAAACTCGGCTCGTTCAGAAGCACCGCTGAAAGCTTCCATCATCCAGGTACAGTTTCTGGAGGAGTTTATGAGCTCACAGAGCTGCTGCACCTCTGAAATAATCTAATGGACTATCAGCCTTCATCAGTAGACTATCAGTGGAATATCAGCCTTCATAAAGCACATAAAACAGTTATTCCCTCTATAAAACACCTGTTAGCCATTTAGCAATAAAGCTACAGTCACCAAGCCATAGACAGAAGCCCTGCCCATCACGCGAATCCGAAAATAAAGAGAAAGTGCCATTAAAGTCAACAAATTAATAATTTGGCAAATAATTTGATTACTGATGTCCATGTATACACAGTCTGTGCGAAAAGGAGCGCGTGCACAAATGGAAACTCCCATTTTTATGCAAAACCTTCCCTCTTTCCCCTTCACCGACACTCCTACCTAAACAGAGCTGGACACGCCCACTTTACTGAGCTTTTCCAAACTAGAGGTGTGAAAACACCACGCTGAGACTGGGGGGTTTCGTGGCCCTTTAAGTAAAGAGAAAGTAAAGAGGCTGAATGGAGGAGGCTCATTCTTTTTTCTCACGCTGCAGATGGTCTGTTTTACTGTTTTCTCGCAAGTGAAGCTTTCAGTTTTTCCACTTACAAAGTCCGCCATGTAAAGTCCGGCACAACTGACTCTTAAAGAGAATGAGACTCTTATTGGTTTAAAGCACGTAATACTCAAAACACACCCATAACTCATTAAGAGAACAAACACGACCTTGTTAGACCAAAAGTGGATTCAGACACATGCTTAATGCTTTTTCGCCATGCGCTTTAGACTTTGCGCTTAGATTGATAAAATAGAGCCCTTTATTTCGCGTACAATTGTAGGCACAATTTTCGTGGCTGTTAAAGGTATATATTAAGCCATATATTAAGTGCCTGCACTGTACAAAAATACATAATAAAAGTCTGACAACATATGTTTTTTTAAGTTACTTAAACTTAATAAGGTTTCAACAGTTTTGTTTTTAAGTTAAACAAATTTTAACTTGATGTTTAGAGTCAGCTTAATTGACATAAGTTAAAAGGACTCAAAATGAAGTGAGCAACATTTTTTTTACAGTGTACATTGGCTCCACCATGGTTAAATACATGAGCGTTTGCATTATTAATCATAGGATGGTCCCCTAATGAAGTCTGTTTTGTTTTTGTTTTTTCCCCCAAAGCACCCCCCCCCCCTAGTATCTGCAAAAATATGTCACTAGGTTTGTTTCCATCCACCTATTTTTATGCGCATTAAAAAATCGGTTGATGGAAGTGTCAAGATGCGCATACAATTTGAAAAGGCTCATAAAAACATGCATAACTGAGTAGGATAAACTTTTTATTCGATAAGAAAAGATGCGCATAAACTTCAATGCTAACAAACACTTTTACCGAACTAATTCCAGTATGTGCATTAAAAAGGTAATGTGATTTTGTTATAAGAGATCATGTGACGATGAAAATGTGTGTAAATGGATAAACCAGCAGGCTGAGCACATTGTAAAACATCTGAAATGTTGTTTTGGTCGTTTTAAAACACCTTAACTGTTTCAGTATTAGTGTTATTATATTATTAATGACCTCCGGAATCAAGAGCGTCTGTGCTCCACGTCTCACGCCTTCAAACGTCATCGCACGATCATTGCGTGTCAGCATTGCCTTCTGAGGCACAAGTCATTTATTAAATGAAGAAAAGATTCACACAGCTTCTCCACAGCAAATTAGGTTTTTACTGTTGATAGTTGGAGCCAGTTAATCAGGAAGTGACTATTTTGTCCACTTTGACTTGTTGGATGGAAACGCTGCTTTATTGGCACATTTTTTATGCGATAATCCAGTGCATAAAGTTAATTCACATTTTTGGATGGAAACATAGCTACTGCCATGTTTGGCTTGTTCATTTGGGGTTGGTAGAGCTGTGGAACTGTCTCATTTGCTTGGTGTACCTTCACACATTTAACATTAATGGAAATTTGTACTTAACTAGTACACTCTTAACGTTTTTTGTAGGTTACACAGTATTTAACTGCAATATGATCAGTTTTTACTGTAAGACAGCAATGCATTGTGAACTCATTTTGAAAATTACTGTAGATTTTAAGCCACTGGATAGAGCCTTCCAGTCAGATTAGAGCTTTTTTTTCAGCCATTTTGTTGTCTGTCAAATGTATCTGATTCTCAGTGAATGACACTTGCTTCCATTACACGCAAAGGGCTCTCCTCGTGAAAAGGAGAGCTGACAGTTAGTTGAAGAAGAGTTACTTGTCATGCTCCGGTGATTTGTGTGGGGTTATCAGATATCAGACACATGCTTCTCTCTCAGCGGAGGTCTATAGGGATCTTTCACAGTCCATTAGTGCTACCGGACAGTAGAGTATGTCCGATCTGACAGCTCATCACCTCATATTAAAGCAGCTATCGAGATGGCCATTCCTAAAGTGTCAGCTAATGAGCTATGTCTCTATTCTCATATGTTTTTTCAACACAGGCCCATTGTAAAAATGTACCCCCACATACATTTCTGGAGAGCGTGAATTATGTAGCCAGATTTAGATTTTTAAAAGGAACGCTATGGGCAGTATAACACCGCCGACGGCTTCTGTTTGTGTTTGGTTACATGTATGTGGACAGGGATGGGAGGTATTTATAATACATTCAATCATTCATTCATTTTCTTGTAGGCTTAGTCCCTTTATTATTCCGGGGTCGCCACAGCGGAATGATCTGCCAACTTATCCAGCATTTATTTCATGCAGCGGATGCCCTTCCAGCTGCAACCCATCTCTGGGAAACATCCATACATTCCCATTCACACACATACGCATACTCTACAGACAATTTAGCTTACCCAATTCACCTGTACCGCATATCTTTGGACTTGTGGGGGAAACCGGAGCACCCGGAGGAAACCCATGCAACCACGGTGAGAACATGCAAACTCCACACAGAAATGCCAACTGACCCAGTCGAGGCTCGAACCAGCGACCTTCTTGCTGTGAGGCGAACGTACTACTCACTACGCCACCTTGGCGCCCTATTTATAAAACATGTATTTCAAATACGTATTTTTTTGATAGGGTTGATGAAAATGGCTTAATATTTTTGTATAAAAAGACTTTAGTGTCTTCTATTTTTGTATTTCTTTAATATTTTATTTAAAGTTTTTCACATTTCAACGAACAAAACCCAAATCCCCGCCGCCAGCAAAATAATAATAATAAATAAAAATATGTAAAATATAAATACATATATGCACATGTACATCCACAACTGTAGAGATACTTAATCATATTCCTCCATGAGTAATCTATACTTGCAAGTCCAATCAAACATTTGCATATGTACATTACATATACAGCACATATACATATGTGCATATGTGTCACGGTTGGGGTTGGGGGAAAAGGACGAGGACCCAATTGCAGAATGAAATGAGAGTTTTTATTTATAAAAAATAAAACAAAAGAGCAAAATAAACAACCCCAAGGGGGAAAACATTAATTAAAAAATAAATAAACAAACAAACAAACAAACAAACAATCTGCATTAAATGGGTTTTACAGTGATTAAAGAGATCATCTTTGACTACTTTCTGTATGAAATTTGTACAAAATCTATACTAAAATCCAAAACAGACATCCTACAGAAGAGGTGAATGAGGTGCAGAGAATCTAACATTGATAATAAAGCATCTTTTGGCATGCTGTCCCGGGAGAGAGCCCTGAGCTCATGAGATCCTCGAGCCTAAGGCCGAGAGGGGAGTTTGAGCTCAGGTAGATCTAAATTAACTCCCCAGACTTATTTCTGGCTAATGGAATAGCTAAGAAGAGGTGTTAAGAACTTAGCTATAGTATCTTTTTACAATTACGTGGTTTTGGACTGTGTGAAAACCCGTGCGAGCACGGAAAGAATGAGCAAACTCCATACAGAAATGTCAACTGGTTTAGTAGGGACTACAACAGTGAGGACTGACTGGAGTAGAACCGGCTTGATCTGGCCAATGGCAGCAGGATTACAGACTCTGAGGTGCCGTATGGGTCAACCACCCATAGTTTTACTTCTAAAAGGCTTACAGTCTGTATTAAAAACATTTACAAAGACGAAAACGAAGTACATTGCTTTTGAAAACACTGTCGATTGGGTTTAGGGAAGAGGGTGATCGGGTCAATCGGTGCTTAAGGGCGTACTCACACTATGCTATTCGAACCGTGCTCAGGCCTGTTTCCCAGATATTTTTAGAAGTGTGAGTGCGCTGAATCGGGCTCAGGCACGGTACAGTTGCCCGGCCCTGGCCCGGTTGGAAGAGGTGTGCCTGAGCCCGGTACACTTGGGCTTTGGGGCGGTACGCTTGTAGTGAGAGTGCAAAGCGGGTTAAGCCCGAATCTGAAGAGGAGACGTGACTTTTGGGGACTGTTTCATATAGATTTATTAATCATTCTTACTGTTTAATGAACGCAAACTGTTGTAGATTATTAAAGACACAAACCCCTCTCTGCACGACAGCTGCGCCTTTAGTAAACCTTCTAATTCCAGCAGCATGAGGACTTTATGATTGTTTATGAAAGTCAGCAGTGGCTGATCTGTTCGGGGGAATATTTGACTGTGTGTGTCACTGCATATCAAACGACTAAAACGATATAATCATATAAAGATCTCCACTGAAATCTCCGAGAGTGCTTCTCTTACACTGAATAGCGCATCATCGATGACGTAAGCGTGCCCAGGCCCGAATGCAATAAGAGTGCGGGCCGTCGGGGGAGATGGGAGGGGGGGACAAGCGTGCTTTGGCCCGGTTAAAGGGAAGTGTACATAGTGTGAGTACGCCCTTAGAAAACACTATCAGCGGCCTCTGGTGGATTTACGTGAGAACAGCAGGTGCAACTGGCACTCACGAGGGAAATTTGAGATCTGAAAAAGCATACACAGTGGCCTCTGGTGGATTCTCGAAAACGGAAACTGCAAAAAAACATACCTCCTGGAACATATTTTGCCATCTCCAGAAATGTATATAGGGGTACATATCAATAATGAGCCTGGGTTGTTGTTTTTGGATGCTGATGTTCACAAACCTCCTTAAAGGTCCAGTTTTAATAGCATTCTCACTTCTGTTCTTCTCTCTGTCTCTATGTCCAGCTCAATTTTTAACTTTCTCCATATGTCTTGAGGATAAACAATCACCCCCCTAAATAAGCCTTGGAATTGCACTGACCATGTAATTTTCTGTTTTGGCCCCTCTCTCTTGAGAACAGAAGCAGCCCGAGGCGAAAAGAAAGAAAGGAGACGGCAAAGAAGCAAAGGAAGCGGATAAAACAGTGTCTTCATGTCTGCCTTTCTCTTTCTCAAATCCCCATCAGTTCTTCTCTAATGAGTTGACTGTTGACACGAGATCTGTTTCAAAACCCACTGAGCTGCCTGAGCTGCGTAATAGTGATAGATTGGTATACCTTCTTAAATTGGCCATTTTGAGATTATTGCATGGTTCAGTAACCGTGCCCACTTGGTCAATTAAGCGTAACTTTAACTCTCTCACTCTTGTGTCAGTATACCAAAGCCTACTTCAGCATAGACAGTGGATAATGAAACTTTCGGAGAACAAAACAGCCTCAAATGAAACACGAGTTGGCAGGGAGCTATATGAACTAGTGTAGGTTTAAGAAACGTGGGCTGATGCACATGGCACACAAAATGAGGAACAAGTTGTCATCGGATCGGTTGAATTCAGTAGGATTTCTAGTCGATTCGTGTGTTGTGTTTAAACAATCCGCTTGGAAACAAGCCACTGTCATGCCAAACTCACTGTGAATAATTGTTTCAGTTAACTTGCATGCCATCTTTGAATATATTACACACCAGACTATTATTGTAGAGACTTAATCTAATTGTGTTGGGAAAGGAATTGTGTGTAACCCAGCATTTTTAACAGTGTATTAACTTTCACAGTGTTTGTTCAAGCTACTTATTTAAAATGAGTTGAAATGACACAATTCTTAAGTTTATTTTGGGGAAAACTTAATTGTTTTATGTTCAATTCACTTAACTTTGTCAGAACGATTTGTGTTGGGACAACTTGTTGTGTGGAACCCAGCATTTTTGTACAGCAATGAACTGATAGACTGTAATACATACTGTAGTATACTTTAGATTTTACTACATTAAACTGTGGGGTATTGTAGTAAAATATACCATATATTTGTATGAAACAGTACCGTACTGAGTCATTTACGTATATTACCACAGTTTTTGTTTCACCATAACTAAACAGTTACAATAACAGATTCATTCAAGTTATTTACTATACACTGTAAAAATGATGAGTTATAGATGAGTTATAGATGAGTTATATGATGAGAATATAGAATAAAAGCTAGTAATAGATGCTAGAAATAAAAATCTGGGACTATTAACCCATATTTGAGACAAAATCAAGTTTGTATACCTGAAACAGTTACACTACCTGACAAAAGTCTTGTCGCCTATCCAAGTTTTAGGAACAACAAATAATATCTTGACTTCTTGATGATTTGGTATCAGAAGTGGCTTATATGAAAGGCAAAGGCGAAGGTGGATGTAATTCTTGTCACTTTACTGAAATAATGTACAGTATTATATATAAAGTCATGGTGCAGTGGAAAAAGACTTAATATTATGTATGACTCCCATGAGCTTGAAGGACTGCATCTATACATCTCTGCAATGACTCGAATAACTTATTAATAAAGTCATCTGGAATGGCAAAGAAGAGTTCTTGCAGGACTCCCAGAGTTCATCAAGATTCTTTGGATTCATCTTCAATGCCTCCTCCTTCAGCTTACCCCAGACATGCTCAATAATGTTCATGTCTGGTGACTGGGCTGGCCAATCATGGAACACCTTGACCTTCTTTGCTTTCAGGAACTTTGTTGTGGAGGCAGAAGTATGAGAAGGAGCACAATCCTGCTGAAGAATTTGCCCTCTCCTGTGGTTTGTAATGTAATGGGCGGAACACATGTCTTGATGCCTCTGGCTGTTGATGTTGCCATCCACTCTGCAGATCTCTCGCACGCCCCCATACCGAAGGTGACCCCAAACCATGAACTTTCCTTCACCAAACTTGACTATTTCTGTGAGAATCTTGGGTCTATGTGGGTTCCAATAGGTCTTCTGCAGTATTTGTGATGAATGAGATGCAGTCCAACAGACGATTCATCAGAAAAATGTACCTTATACCACTTTTCCAAATGATCAACTAGAAGTCAAGTTATTATTGGTTGCTATTACAACTGGAATCGACGACAAGGCTTTTGTAAGGTGATGTCTTAGCCCAAATCACTCAAGTATGTTGGGTTAAATAATCAGCCCCACAATAAAACTATTTAAGGGTATCAGGTCGATTTCTGTTACAGACCTAGTCTGAAGACCTTTATTAGTTGGTTGAGTTGAGTTTAATTTGGGTTAAAAATCAACTTTGTGGCCCTTCAGGAACATATTTGGACATACATAGTGATATTTTACTGCAATATGCTGTGTTTTCTGCTAACTGGCAAACCAGATTGTGTTAAAAGTGTTGAGTAAATTGGCACTGTACGGAATCACACAAACACACACACACACACACACACACTTACACACCGAAACAAAAACAGACATTCCAACACATTTTAATTAGAATACTATTATTTGTTAGAGAAACAAGTACTGTGTTTGTGAACTTACCATGTTTCCTTATAACCTTAGCAAAAATAGTGTGTTATTTTTGTGCTGCACTTGAGTCAAAAAATGTTACATAACATACCTTTAATGTGCCGTTTCCTTCTGTAAGTTTCTGAAGTGCTGCCTGTAAACTGGAATTCTCATTAATGTTCATTTTAGATGAATGCAGGTAATAAAAGTGAACGCGCAGCCCCCAAACCTCCCCAGAAATCTCATTTACCGTATAAGTCAGCTTTATTGCCATGTCACGCATGCCTAAAGTGTTTCAAATGTAATTGAGCTCTAACTAATGAGCTTTAAATGGTTTCATTCATATCGCCGTGCCGCTGAAGTAATAGGGGTGATGTTTGTACATCACATGGGTCATCATCAGAATCTTCTCAGTAAACAACCTCATTCGGCTCTCTGGATCAGACTGCAAAAGCAATAGCTCAGCCAAAAGTTAATATTCTATAATCCTCTACTTACATCCTTTTCAAACCTGTAATACATTTCTTTAAAGGTGCCATAGAATGAAATCTGGATATACCCAGGCATAGCTGTGTAATGAGAAGTCAGTAAATGGAATTGTTCACTCGCTCTTATGGAAATCCCATGAGTGTAAAAACAAAACACAGACTCTGATAATCCACACAGGATCATTTATATGTACACCACAGGCTGTGTTTGATTGGCCACAAGGTTTTCCAGTGAGATTACTGTACAACATTTATTATTTTTTCCTTATTTTAAAGTTTAGCCAAGGTTGTATTTTAGATGCTTTATATGTACGACATTTATTTTGAAAATGAGAGAAGCAGGAAAACTAAAATGGAGCAGTTTTTTAGTCAAGCATGACTATGGAGTGTGCAGTGTTTAATGCACGTTTATGCATCATGTCATATCTCGCAGCTCTTACTGTGATTTTTCTGGAGTGAAAGGACGACAATAGACTTCATAAAACTAATCTGTTGATTCAGAGCTTAATATTAATATAATGTATGTTGAAACATCAAAACACAACTGTAAATATATTATAATTTAGCCTGTATTTCATCCACAACTCAGGAGCAAACAAAGTTACTTTGGTGGCATAAAATATCTCACTCACTCCTTCTATCTAAAATAAACCTCTCTAACACTTTAGTTGAAAATTTTGTCATTTGACAAGCCATCTACTCAATTTGTGAAAATATTTTTGTGTGTGATTATATTGCATGTGTTTTTTTAAAAAGTAGATGTTTTGAAGAATATTCAAGCTACTGTTTTTCTCGTGAATTATTCAAATAGAGATATAAAATAAGACAGATGAGACATGTTGTTTGCATTGAGGATTTGTTTGAGACATTTAGTATCAAGTTGGTAAACAAAACAAAATATGATAATTGTAACATGTTTTAACATGGCAGTCTGACATGCTTTTCTTGCTTTGTAGGCGTTTCTTGGCCAGAATAAACAGCAGTTATTACCAAACGTTTTGTCGCAATACTAGGAAACCAATTACACTCCAAAACTCCTATGCGTAGCACTAAATAAATTATTACTTCGAGACATATGCTTGTAATAAGGGAAGAAACACATGTAAACTGCTCAATTTAAGTGTTTAATGCACATTTATGCATCATGTCATATCTCACAGCTCTTTCTGTGATTTGTCTGGAGCAAAAGGATGATAATAAACTTAATAAAACTCATCTGTTGAAACAGAGCTTAATATTAATTTCACAAATGTTAAAAGCATCATAACGCAACTCTAAATGTATTATAATTTAGCCTGTCTATCATCCACAACACAACTCAGGAGCAAACTAGGTTACTTTGGTGGCATAAATTATCTCTCTATCTCTCCAAATAAAAAAATATTGTCATTTGACAAGCCATCTACTCAATTTGTGAAAATATATTTTTTGTGTTATTATTTTGCATTTGTGTTTTTAAAAAGTAGATGTTGTCGAGAATACTCAAGCTACTCTTTTCCCTTGAATTATTCAAATAGAAATATAAAATGAAACAGATGAGACATGTTGTTTGCATTGAGGTTTTGTTTGAGACATTTAGTATCCAGTTGTTGAAGAAAACAAAATATGATGATTGTAACATGTTTTAACATGGCAGTCTGACATGCTTTTCCTGTTTTGCGGGCGTTTCTCAGATAGAATAAGCAGCAGTTATTACCAGACTTTTTGACACTAGACTAGGAAACCAATCACACCCCATAACTCATACATGTAACACTGAATAAATTATTACTTTGCCACATATGCTTGTAATGGGGCAAGAAACACATGTAAACTGCTGGATATAAGTTTTTAATGAACGTTTATGCATCATGTCATATCTCGCAGCTCTTAATGTGATTCTGGAGTGAAAAGACCTCAATAAACTCTATAAAACTCACCTGTCTTTGCAAAACTTTCATTTCATATCCCACAGCTCTTACTGTGATTTTTCTGGAGTGAAAGAACACCAATAAACTTGACAGAACTCATCTGTTGATGCAAAGCTTAATATTAATTTTATATATGTTAAAGCTTCAAAAGACAACTCTAAACGCTTCTCCTCTGCCTGTTTTGTTGAATATAAAGATAGTTTAGCCTATATTTCTTACTAAAACACAACTCTAAATGTTGTCATTTGAAAAGGCATATACTTGCATACTTTTTTGTATGATTATTGTTTTTAAAAACAATGTTTTCAAGAATGTTAAAGCTACGTTTCGTCCTACAACAAAGGCAAAAATAACATGCTCTGAAGCTATTGTTTGCATTCAAGTTGTATTTGCAACATTGAGTATCAAGTCAGTAAATAAGCATACAGTGATATGATGACTGTAGCATGTTGTAACATGACAGTTTGACATGCCTTTCCTGTTTTGTGGGCGTTTCTTGGGCAGAATAAGCAACAGTTATTACCAGAATTTATAACACAAGACTAGAAATTCAAAAACACCCCACAATAATTTGTATACTGTATGTAGCACTGAAAACTACTACATAAACATGTGTATATTAAAGTATCGGAAGTGATTGTATGACTTCAAAAACACTCTGATTGATGCATTGTTGCATAATGTTGATATCTGGGGCTTTATTTTTGTATTTTTATTAATAAGATTGTGGATTTTAGATCATATCTTGTACATTTAGTATGTACTATATTATGTATGCACATTTAATAAGTAATCAGTAAAACAGGTTTAGTTTACTTAAGGATTTCTGATTATTATGCAAGAAAAACAAATGAATCGTTTCATTAATAACTCACACAGTAAGTAAAAAAAAATGACCAAATTTCTTTCACAAGATGTGTTATGATGTCAAAAGGGCTCCTTTTATTAGTGTTAAAGGTGTCTGCTGTGTGGAATACGTCAACACCTCATTATCAGCTCTTTTTTTAAGCACATTCTCCTTCCTCTGCTCGACGAGCAGGTTGTGTCTCCAGCAAATCCTCACGCTGGAGTCTATTTTAAATCAGCCGTCCTCCGGAGAGAAAGATCCTTGTTTGCTTGCAGCCTATTAAGGCGACAGTGGATTATCCGAAGTATCGTGTTTCATTTTACATCAGAAAATAGCTTGTTAATGTGCCTTACTGTTTCTTGTGACAATTTAAATTGCAGCCGTTTGCTGTGAGTGACAGGACCACGAAACAATAACTGACGCATGCAAGCCTGTTTACTGTACATTTTCTTATTTCTGTGTTGTCTATGGGAAGTCAATTACAATAAACATTACAGCATCTGAAGAGTCTACTTAGACATGGTGAAAAATATGCCGAAAACCTCCTACTGTTATCATAAATGAATAAAAAGAAGCAAATGTTGTTAATTTTTGTTACTCTTTTGTTAAATTTGAGCATTGCATGACTTTCACTAGGGTTGTCATTATTGAAGCACACTTCCCTGGTATGTGTAGGGGTGGGACAACCACATAACTGATAATGATTTGCTAAAAACGCTGGTCATGCTTTCAAAAAGAATAGATGGAGTCATCAAAGCATCTAAAATTAGGGTTATTCTGACGTGGAAACAAGCAATAGTAGTCAATCATGTCAGTATATTTTGATGAAGTACTTTACAATCACATTTCCGTAGCATCTGCTTGCTGTGAATGGAGCCAGGGGTTTGGCCATTAGGCATCAATGAGAAAGATTGGTGGAAGTGAAAGTAATTTACTTAAATTATATCAAGATTAAAACATGAATACGCATTAGAACTAGGGATGCACGATATATCGGCGGCCGTAGCGTTATCGGCCGATAAATGCTATTTTCTATGTTGTCGTTATCAGTCCGATATCAAAATTAGGCCGAAATCCTTAAGCCGATAGATTACGTAATTGTACAGAACTGCCTGCCTCGTACATGCGTGGGTCGAACTTGTTTAGACCTGTCCAGTGCACTATAATGGAGCTTACCTCAAATTGTTTATTCCTTCAAAGTCCGTCCTTTCTTTGTGTGGTATTGCTGTGTGTTAACAACTCAGTAAGTAACCATACTCCTTATCTTTGTAAATATGTTTGATAGAGTGTCATTGTGTATTTTCGCCTCAGGAAATAAATTACTTGTGTAAACATAAAAGCAGCGATGCTAAACAACTCGTTGGGTTGTTTGTAATCTAATATATTTAATTGTTATTATCAATGCGTTGCTTGCCATGTGATGTAAGATTATTCAGTTTGATCGCCACATTTATAATGATTACAACGAGCGCACGTAATAGGGTAACACTTTACAATAAGGTTCATTAGTTAATGTTAATTAATGCATTTACTAACATGAACAAGCAATGAACAACACATTTACTGCAGTATTTGTTCATGTAAGTTAATGAAAATAGTTAGTTCGCTAACTCACGGTGCATTAACTAACGTTAACAATACATTAAATGTTCATTTATGATTAATAAATGCTGTACAAGTGTTGTTCATGATTAGTTCATGTTAGTAAATGCATTAACTAATGAACCTTATTGTAAAGTGTTACCTGTAGTGGCTATAACCGCGCACGCACACACACACACAATGACCTAAAAGCCTTCACAGCAGCCCAAACAGCAGAAGGAGAGACGTATCCCAGTCACTGAATCCAGCATAGGTGTTCTTTAACACATTCTGTGTTTATATTATGCGTTGTGTTTGTCATAAATTCATCCGCATCACACTGCGCCTGCAGTTAAAAGTTGCAAACTCACAGTGGTTTATCATAAACCTTTCATCTATAATTTTTTACCTCAGTTGACACCAAGAACGAACATAGAAGCGTTGTCTGATTGACAAGCAGCACATACATGTGTTCCAAAAAATTTTAAACGACAAATGGGCCGAATTTATGCTGTATTTTCTGTATTTAGCTTTCCGCTTGCTATTACTAACTTAGTTACTCTTTGTGAGAAGTAACTACAGTAGCAACTATAAGTAATGACTTTTTTTTAAAGAGCCCCTATTATGGGTTTTTGAAAATGATCTTCATGCAGTGTGTACCACAGCTCTAAGTGAAGTGAAATGTCCAGCTGAGGCTTAAATCTGAAAGTGCACAGTAAAACTATTGATTCATCTATAAAAGACTCAGCTCGTCGTTCTTCAAATGAATCGTTGTTATAACGAGTCTTTAGTCGTTTCGGCTTGACGTCAACGCGAAACATAAGCCCCGCCCACTAGCTGCGCGCGCAAACCCTGGGAAAGTTGGCCCCGCCCAGAGACAGGAAGAGAAAGTGGAAGATGACAAGCACTGTATCGCATTCCGGTTAAATCATGTTACGTGTACGCTGTGCTCTGAAGTGTGAGGGGAAAGTTGTGCTCTTTTCCCTTCCTAAAGATAAAGCTGTGAAGAGTAGGTGGTTGAGGCATTTTTGCAAAAATAAACCTCAGCTTTATAGCCCCAGCCTTGTGCTGAGGAGTGCTTGTAAAATCTACACTATTACAACGGGGGATTCGCAGGCCGTCGAAGGAGCATGGGGAGCAACGGGACATTTCCCAGTGGCCTGACGGCTGATCTGGCCTGTCACCGTGAATCTGGCCTGCACCCTCTATCCAACCTCTCCTTCTTCCTCCATTTCAATGTAAGTGTGATTAAAACTGTTGCCTCGCTGTTTTCTAGCTTGCAAATTATGAATTTAATTGTGTTTTGAAAACGCGACTCGTGTCGCTTTGTTTACGGATTAAAATGCGTTTGTGAGCTCGTGTTCCTCTGCTGTTTGTCGTTGCTATGGCCACCATGGGCTGTTCCTACACACATGTGGCAGTTATGTTTCATAATGGTTCAGCTTTTGCTGCTGTGTGCATTAATACTGAATGTCTGTCGCTGTTTTTGGTTATGGTTAACAATAGAGTAATATGCTGGGAGATTGGGGAGGTTGAGTTCAGGGGTGAGCTGTCTTAACTCCTTAAATCGGATCCTATTCCAATGTTGGCGACCCGGGGGTTTCACAGACCGTACCAAAATGCTGAGGACCGGGGGGTGGTTTTCCGGGAGAAATAACAAATCGGGAAGGTGCCGTTAGATGGGTCTGAAATACGGGCTACTCCCGGGAAAAACAGGAGTGTTGGCAGGTATGCTCACGCATTCACTATGCCATGATGGGCATTCTCTCGCGCTGAGCGCTGTCGACCAATCGCAACAGACTGGGTCATCGACTCATCGGTGCAATTAGCACAGATTAGCATCACGCTAAGGAGTAGTTTGGGAACAAATGAATCGCTGAACGATTCATATAGGAGTCGCTGGGATAATGAGGTAAAAATAATTGCAGATTATAAGACAATGAATGTGTTTTTTGACCTTGCATGCATATCAGCCTGTTGATGAAGACCCCCAAAACCAAAATATGACCTATTTTAATGTATAATATGGGCTCTTTAAGTAACATGCCCAACACTGGGTTTATGAAAGGTTTTGGATTGGTGGTTTGCTAGTCTATATCTGTATGACAAGCCTGCCTTAACTGACTTGCACAAAAAGGATCTCTGAGATAATTAAATGCTGTAGGTAATAGGATGGAAGCTCAATAGATGACGTGTCTGCTACTTTATTACATAACATATGTTGTGAGCTCTGCCTGTAATATCTATGTTCAGTAAATAATCTGGATCAAAGTAAAAACGCAGGTGCATAAGGAAGAACACACAAGATTTATGTATTTGGTTTCTTTTTTTCAGTAGTGTTCGGGGGATATTGACTAACTTTGAACTGGGAAAGGAAAATCACCGTAAGGTATCGAAGTGTTTATTTACTTACATTTAGGTGCAGTATACTGACAGAAATGTACCTTTTTGTTTTTGCTAACTTTTGATTCCCTTCAGTTCTACCTTTAAATGTAATAGCATGTAAAGCTAAGAAAGCAAGGGACGGCAAGTTTACTTACATTGCACATTTTATACACAATATTAATTTAAAGTGCTTTACATTAACAAGAATAAAAGAAAGAAGAAAATATAAAAAGAAAAAATCATTCAGTGAGTATTTGTAATGTATTGAGGTCCTAGGCCATTTAGTGATTTATAGACAAGTAGTAATACTTTAAAATCTATTGTGAATGTAACTGGGAGCCAGAGCAATGACCTGAGGACAGGTGTGATGTGTTCTGATTTTCTGGTTCTGGTCAGAATCCTAGCAGCAGTGTTCTGGATGAGCTACAACTGTCTGTCTTTTTGGGAACGCAGTAAGGAACCAATTACAGTAATCCATCCTGCTGGTGATAAAAGCATGAACAAGTCCTCACTGGAAACAAAGCATCTAATTCTTGCAATGGTTTTGAGATCATAGTATGCTGATTATCTTACTGCTTTGACATGACTACTGAAACTCATATCTGACTGCAGAATCACACCAAGATTCTTGACCTTAATTTTTGTTGTTTGACTCCTAGAGCCAAGGTACGCATTCACCTTGAGAGCCTCATCCAAATGCAATGACTTCAATTTTCTCTTTGTCTAACTGAAGAAAGTTTTGGCACATCCAACTATTAATTTTATCAATGCATTGGCAGAGGGTCAGTTACTAACTCAGAATGCTAATTTGGAATAAATGATCAGTGAAGTATGGAATATGCTGACATGATGTTGGCGTGATGGGCATTAAACAGAACAGAATTGTGTTAAAGATTCAAGACTGGCACAAAATCAAGTAATAAATGACGAATGATCACTTACAACACACAACAATTCATAAACCTGATGCATACACTGTAAAACCCAAAAGGTTAAGGTAACTCAAACCAATTAAGTAAACCGATTTCAACAAACCATTTAAGTTCAACAACTAATCCTAATGAGTACTGTGAGCTTAATCTATTTGAGTAAACGAAGCAATTTGAGCACAGTGAAGCCCAATATATGAAGAGAACTCAAACCAACTGAGTACTGTAAAGCCTAATTAATTAAGCCAACTCAAACCGTTTGGGGAAACCAGCAAACATTTGCGTTCAAAAACTAGTCTATATGAGTACTGTGAACTTACTCCATTTAATTTGAAGTAATGAGGTATTTAATTAACTCATTGCCTTCAACATTGAGCTCAAAACTCTTTTCAAATGAGTAGAATTGAATTTCTGTAAATTTTGAATTAACTACACTCATTTCATTTGTTAGAGTTTTCTGTTTGGTTTTACCGTGTAGCAATGTCTTATTAGGTTGGTAACAAATGAAATGTCAGTGCTTTAAATCACATTTAAAGGGATAGTTCACGCAAACAATTTACATTTACTCACTGTTTACTTACACTCAAGTGGTTCCAAACCTTTACGAGTTTCTTTTTTTATGTTGAACACAATAGGCGGCACAATATATCGAAAAGTATCATTATCGTGAAAATGGTACAGTATTGTATCGCATAGAGGTGCAATAAATAGCCTGTTTTTTAGGTTTATATTTTCTGCTGTTTTCTTTATTTTGTTAGTTTTGCCATTTTTTATTTATTATGATAGGACAGAATATAGCAGAGACACCCAAAGTAGGGCCCGTGGGCCAAAGTTGGTCCATTGTTACCTTTGATTTGGCACACTATCCCGTCTGAGAGGAATAGTGAGCATAATAGAAAGGATTGGGGGCGAACGCCTTTAACACAGAGATCGTCATTTCTAATTTGGCGTAACCTTTTTTGTTTGTTTTATTGCTGAGCTACAAAAAAAGCAAACTGAAACTGAATGTTTCAATCATATGTAAAAGAATCTGATTTTTAAAAATGTAAATACTGTCACTCGATGGATAGAGTGCTTTGCAGAAGACATTGTCAAGCAAATCAAGGCAAGAACTAGTGTAATTCTCATACAAATGAGCTTGTTTCGTTTTTATTGTAACACCTTCATTATTAAATGTAAAAAAAAAAAACTGTATTAGTTAATATAAAGCAATGCTTTCTAGTCATTTCTAAACATTATTAAATAAACTTTATAAATAAAAGAAATTACCCATGGCAACTATATTTACTTTCAGCCCACTAACCTCAATCAAGGTAAGTAAGTTTGGACACCTCTGGTATATAGACCTTTTTCTTGAGTGCTGCATGGAGGGCGCCACAGCGAACAGCGTCTTCTGGGAGAATGTTTAGAACTTACGTTTACAGCGTTTACAACAGGTAATTTGCGATCCCAAAATGGGTTTTAATATCGTTTTGAGTGGGTTACGGAGTGTTTTTGTGACACACACAACTTTTAAATGTGTGTGTTAAAGCCGTTATAGTCTGTCAGATGTGGTTCAAGCGCTAGAGAAAAGCGTTCTCCTTGTTCACGTGTCTGCCATCAGAAATACAGTGTGTGTTTGTGTGTGTGTCAGCTGTTAGCGCAGCGGCTCTTCAGTTCGCGCACACACACACATGCATTATTCAACACACACACACAATATTCACTACATTATAGAGCAAACCAGATTACTGGCTTGAAACTTAACAGGTATTTAAGTCATGCAATTTACAGAAATGACCAATAAAAGTATGTTCCTAATACTCTGCTGGCTGATTTACATGTTGATTCTAATTGGGAGCCGTTTATGTTTCATTTAGTTAGTGTGTATTGTATAGTGTTTTTACCACGATATGTGTTTTTCTGACATTTTAAAATGGCACTTTATTTTCACTTTGTGACACTTATTCAATCAATGTGTCAGTAGGACAATAGTGGGCTACGTGTGTGTGTCAAACATTTCGGTGAAGTAGATTAGTTTGGGTTCGTTGTAGGTTTGAAAGAAAGAGAAAATGTTGACTTTAGCGATGACGAGGAGGTGGCTCTAATCACCAGCAATATTGGTTCAAAGACGTTAAAAGCAAGTAAAATAGATTAAACTATCGTTTCAAAGCTGTCCGAATGTGACTGTTTACATTAAGCGCCAACCTCCCACTCTCCCTCGGGAAGCCAATACGGAAGTAACTGAAACTGCAGTTCATCGAAATTCCTCCAGTCCTGGCTCCATATGGAGAAAATTTCTAATGAGCCCAATGTTAAAATGGCCAACTTTACAGCAGAAAAAAGGTGTTTACAGCCTGGTACAAAGAACGATTTTGGTTCATATAGCTAATATTACCATTCATCACAACTGTGATGGGGTGTATTTTTTATAACTCATCCGTTTTGTTTATATTAAGTTATATTAAGTTTGCTTAATTGAGGGCGTGGCCAATTGAGTGACAGCTAGGTCTTGCTGGTCGCCGGCACGTCACCTCAGCTGATTCCAGCTGATTAGCCGCTGAACTCGGCATATACGTCGTAGTTTTGTTTTGTTTTATGTGGCTTTACACAGTCAGTTGTCTTTTGGAATTATTTCATACAATTATCAGACAATATATCATGCTGTGCACTTAATTGTGCTCACAAACCACTCACATGGCTTTCGTTTCCCAGGTGAGTAAAATTATATACTTATATACCATATCTATAAATGCATTTGATTAATTTAAGATAATTTATCATTTATAATGTTCTTTAGAGCTGTAATGCACTCCAGAATCTGACAGATTGATTAGCTGTAGGCTATAAGACAGTCATCTGAAGCGTTGTCATACAGTGTTATGCATGGATTTCATCAATAGCCTTGAATTTACTAACACAGACTATATTTGAAGTATTTGGAAGTAATTCACATTTCCCTCCTGTAGAAAAACATCATAAAAACAATGTTTAGTGGCTCAGTATATTACAAAAATATTTTTAAAAGGCTAAACACTTTATTGATATAGTGTACAACAAAGCACATGTGGTCAGAACACAAACGAGTCGCAGGTAATCAAGTATTAAGCGTTTCTCCCAAAGAAAAGGCCATCTAAGCAAAAAAACTAGCAGGCGTCTGTATCTCCGCTCACGCTCCGCCTTTTTGACCTTATTTGGTTACCCTCGGTTGGAGCAGTGATGTGTGAACAAAATGGTGCCGGTTGGCCACGCCCATTTGTGGCCTCTTTTGCGCTCTTCAGAAACCTATAGGTGACGTCACGGATACTACGTCCATATTATTTGCAGTCTATGGTTTACACGCATCAGCTGCCGACCGGAAGTTCATAGCATTCTCCTTGCACATACACGCATAATGGGTAATTTAAGAAAAAGGTCTATAGGCAGGAATTGAAAGTGGAGAAAGTAAGGAGGAATGGGATCGGGATAGATCCTTGAGCCGGGACTCGAATTCGGGATGTTTTCATTTGCCTTCAAGTTAAGATATATTTACTTTTATCACATTTTCTCAATGCCCAGAGACTTTTCAGGAGTGTTTACTGTATACTAAGTAGAAATTCCCATGCTGTCAGCTTAACAAATGCAAATGTATATCTTGGAGCATTTTATGCAGAGCCCCTTTGTTGTGCCTGAACGCCCATGAGACTTACTTTCACACTTATGTAATGTTTGGCTTTCACACACACACACACACACACACGTCAACATATTTACTGTACAATGGAGAAGACAATATGCTTAATAAATTGTTATGAAGGACATGAAATCACCACATGGATTAATATAAACTATTGTACATAAACTGTTGCTGTTAAAATTAGCATTGCAAATTGCAGCTGCTTTTCATGAATTTATTAGTTTATATTACGACTATAATGACTCTGAATGATTGCTGGACATTTTTGAGGTGCTGTTTTATTATTCTGACTGCATGTAAATGTTCATACACACAGTGCGGTTCTGAATAATGGCTGGACTGAACACAGCTTGGTACTTTAAATGTACTGCCGCTTTTGTTTTCAGATCTGCATTATATTGGAGCTGGTTTCTTTTCCGAATATGTTTTTTTATCCTCACATTACAGTACATTTTTATTACATGTAGTCTATGTATCAGACAAAATATGAAACACAAATTTCCCCAACAAACTATATAAGACATGTAATTAGATGTCATTAAATTATGAAATAAGATACCTTACTTACTTACTAACTTTATGTTAGTGAAGAGTTGAATTTTAAATAGTGTAAATATATTCAACTCACTCTGTATTATATAATAATATCTAAGCCTTATATTGATATATTTTTCCTAAATTAAATTGACCGTGCAGTTTCTGCATTTGTGCTGCTAGCATAATATAGGTGAAATTTTAGTTCTTTTTAAAAAAAATATATTTCCAAAGTTCTGTTTAATGTAGAGAAGGTTTGTTTTAATTGATTTGAAAAGATATTACCATTCAGCTTAAAGTACAATTTAAAGGCTTAACTAGGTTAAATAGGCAAGGTTAATTAATAGGCAAGACTTTGGACAATAGCGGTTTAGTCTGTAGCCAAGCGGAAAAAATAATAATAATATTGAAATGGGCTAACAATATTGACCTTAAATGTAATTAGTTTTCAATTTAAAAAAGTGATTTTATTCGAGTCAAACAAAAGAAATAAGACTTTTTTAGGAAGAAAAAAAAATTATAGGAAATAATGCAAAGTGGCTTTGCTTCGTTAAACAGCACTAGGCAAATAATAAAAAGTAATAATAATTACAATTTCATAGGAGGGCTAATAATTTTGCCTTCAAATGTGTTTATATGCATATCCCTAGTGCTGTTAAACGATTAATTGCATCGAAAATATAAGTTTGTATTTACGTAAATACTCAATGTGTGTGTGTTTGTGTGTGTATATATATATATATAACAATATTTATATATATATATATATACAGCCATATCCAACCCAGGCTCATTCTGAAAACGTAGTCCTAAGTACGTTTCTGGAGGCTGCGAGATACGTCCCGGGAAGTACGCCTTTCTGCACTTTTTGTTTTCGCGAATCCATGAGAGGCCGCTGTGCACGCTTTTTGAGATTTCAAATGTCTATTGCGAGTGCCGTTCGCGCCCACTGTTCTCGCATAAACCCAACAGAGGGTGCTGTCGGCTGACTGTTTAACTGATTGAATGAATGACTGACTGACCGACCAATCGACTGCTTCTTCCCTAAACCCAACCAAAATTTTATCGATTCACCCACCCACACACTTCCCTAAACCCAACCAACAATTTCCAAAAGCAATCCAGTATAAAAATAAAAGCCTTGTCTCATTTTTACCACGTTTTCAGACTTTCCCGCGTTCTCACTCTGTTATTTGTTGGTTTATTTTATATTTTGGATTATGTTTTTGTCTTACCTGCTTTCTGGAACCGCTCAACACCGGACTCGAACCCCGTCATCTTGGTAAACTCCTCTCTTCGTCTCAAGTCCGCCGACGAAGACGGAGAGCTAACTCCCCATGTTCACAAGGGCTTTCTCCGGGTGCTCTGGTTTCCCCACAGTCCAAAGACATGTGCTATAGGTGAATTGAATAAACTATATTGGCCGTAATGTATGTGTGTGAACGCAAGAGTGCATGGGTGTTTCCCAGTGCTGGGTTGCAGCTGGAAGGACATCTGCTGTGTAAAACATATGCTGGATAAGTTTGTGGTTCGTTCCAACTACCATCTTTCCATATAGTTTTCTCTTGGGGTGTGTGTTTTACGAGTTAGATATTCCAATAAAGTTGATTTCAGGATTCATAATTGAACAAACTCTTTGTCAAAACAAATATTTATACTTCAGGTATTCAACAACTACTGAAACGCAACTAAATTCACCTCTAAGTTGAAGTTGACGTCTAGCTTTTGAGGATCTTTTGGTCTACTTCACTTTTTCAGAAAGGTCTTATTTAGGTTATTTATTGATTGCAAACAGGTGTGGTCGTATTGAGGCCTGGGTGTGGCTGGAGAAATTGAACTCAGGTGTGATAAACCAGAGTTAAGTTTTGTTTTTACCATTTTTCACAAGAGCGCTATAGTGGCGGTTAGCACTTTCGCCTCACAGCAAGAAGGTCGCTGGTTCGAGCCCCGGTTGGGTCAGTTGGCATTTCTGTGTGGAGTTGTCTCCAAAGACATGTGGTACAGGTGAATTGGGTAGGCTAAATTGTCTGTAGTGAATGAGTGTGTCTGGATGTTTCTCAGAGATTCCCAGGTTGCAGCTGGAAGGGCATCTGCTGTGTGAAACATTCGCTGGATAAGTGGGTGGTTCATTCTGCTGTGGCGACCCCAGATTAATAAAGGGACTGAACCGAAAATAAAATAAATGAATGAACACTTTTCACAAAAGGCTATGTAGATTTGGGTTTAGTTTTCCCTTTCCTGTATTTTAGTGCCTTTTAATCTACCACCTTACCATATCATTTTTTCTCGGTTTGTCTGTGAACTCGTGTTCCAAAAAATTGAGTTCATAATCACAATTGGACACAATCTTTGTCAGAACACATATTTATTATACCTCTAATATCCAACATCTACTCAAACGCCACTAAATTCACCTCTAAGTTGAAGTAGAGTGTGTAAAAAAAAGCTAATTTGAAGTCATACTGTGTTTGTGATGTGGTTGTGAGATTCAGAAAGTCAAGGAAAATGTGTAAATCAAGCTCCTTCATTTTCTCATTCACGTCTGTCTCTAGACATATCGACTGCGGGCTCCTTTTTATACAGAGAATTCAACATTGACTGAAAGCCTGGCCTTGAAATGGAGTCTTTCAACTGTCCCTGCTGGCTCTTTCAATAGGAGAACAGTATGGATCCTGATGTTTAAAAGGACATTCTTCAGATCTTTATCATTCTGGGAAAACAAATTTCACAATACCTTCCATTTAATTTGGCATAAGAATGTATGTACGGATTTGAATCATTATTAAAAGTCTCTAAATGCACTTTTTAATACGATAATTACGTTTATTGATTTTTCTTCAGTCTCTTCTAAAGCAACTGAAACCGAGCTACATTTTATCATGTCAGTTCCAAAATGAAAAAAGTGGTTATAGTGTGGTCAGTGTGGTTATAATTACCATAGTAAATTTGTCGTCTACTATACCCAAGACTCAATACCCAAAAGGTGTAAATAAAGCTTATACCGTATATAAGTTGCTGCCGCAATCTGTATGTGTTTGGTAGCGGTTGATGGAAATTTAAAGAGCCCCTATTATGGATTTTTGAAAATTAGCTTGGATGCAGTGTGTAACACAGCTCTAAGTGAAGTGAAATGTCCAGCTAAGGCTTAAATCTGAAAGTGCACATTGTTTAAAACTATTGATTCATCCATAAAAGAGTCGACTCATAGTTCCTCAAACGAGTTGCCGTGCTTACGAGTCTTTAGCCGTTTTGGCATGACGTGAACACGGAACATAAGCCCCGCCCATTTGTGCACGCGCAGCCCCGGGAGATTCAAAACCCCCAATCCCGCCCACAAACAACAGCGGTGAGAAAAAGTTGCCAGATTGGGTGGTTTTAAATTTGATTGTGCAGGTAAAAACCTTTTGGACAGGGTTTGGGCTGAAATCAGTCAGCTACATCTGGCAACACAGAGAAGAGCATTGTGCTCAGCTGGATATTGGAAGTGTGCAGATGAACCAGAGATGAGACTTTGAAGAGTCAGTAGTTGAGGTTTATTTCTGCAGAAATACCTCAGCATTAAAACCCAGCCATGTGCTGTGTTCCCTCTGAGGAGTGCTTACAATGGTGGATTCGGAGCACCGGGACATTTCCTGGCCTGCTATCCAACAAGTGTGAGTAAGTGCGATTAAAACGGTGCCTAATTGTTTTTAGCTTGTAAATGATGCATTTAACTGTGTTTTGTAACTTGTACCCACTTGTAGTGTATCTGGTTAACTTGTATTCTCATATCGCGTCTAAAAGCACGTTTTAAACGCAACGCGTGCCGCTTTGTTTACGGATTAAAATGCGGTTGTGAACTCGTGTTCCTCTTCTGTTTGTAGTTGCTATGGCTAAATCAGCTCTCCTACACACGTGCGGCGGTCCTGTTTTATAATGGTTCAGCTGTTGCCGCTGTATGCACTAATACTGAATGTATGTCGCTGTTTTTACTTATGGTTAAGAATAGAGCTGGGAATATGCTGGGAGATCGGGGGTTAGTTTTGGGGGTGACGTGTCTGAAATACGGGCGACTCCCGATAAAAACGAGTGTTAGCAGATTAGCTCATGCACACACTACGACTACTTCAATGTTGATAAGCCGTGGTGGGCATTATATCATGCTGAGCGCTGTCGACCAATCGCAACAGACTGGGTCATCGGTCCAATCAGCGCAGTTTAGCATCGCGCTAAGGAGGAGTTTTGGAACATGTGAATCGCTGAACGATTCATAGAGGAGTCGCTGGGATAATGGGGTAAAAATAAATGCATATTATAAGACAAAGAAAGTGTTTTTTGACCATGCATGCAGATCAGCCTGCTGTTGGAGACCCCCAAAACCAATATATGACCCTTTTTAATGTATAATATGGGCTCTTTAAAGCCCTGTCCACACAAGCCAATCAAATTTCATAGCAGTTCACAATGTAGTCGCAAACTGTAATCTGTTGATTCATGTCCACACAAATCTCTCAACTCAACCTTTAACTAATGTATTTCAATAGGCTTTTTATTTCTTCTTCTGCATGACATTTACTCTATTACATGCAATATTTACCATACCAATACCAATTTACATACTAATTTACTTACACAACACTATAAATACACTATACTAATCATTCATTCATTCATTCATTTTCTTTTCGGCTTAGTCCCTTTAATCTGGGGTCGCCACAGCGGAATGAACCGTCAACTTATCCAGCATGTATTTCACGCAGCGGATGCTCTTCCAGCCGCAACCCATCTCTGGGAAACATCCATACACACTCACACACTACGGACAATTTAGCTTACCCAATCCACCTATAACACATGTCTTTGGGCTTGTGGGGGAAACCAGAGCACCCGGATGAAACCCACGCAACCACAGGGAGAACATGCAAACTCCACACAGAAATGCCAACTGACCCAGCCGGGGCTCGAACCAGCGACTTTCTTGCTGTGAGGCGAATGTGCTACTCACTACGCCACCGTGATGCCCACACTATACTAATACATATTTATAAACACCTTTTATTTTGAATGCAATTAATCTTTTCCCAGCATTAATATTGTAATGTAGGGGATGGTGATAATGGAGTTAAGGATCCACGTGCAGCTTTATTAAAGAGTAGTCGTATAATAGAGGGACTCTGGCAGCGTCGTCGATTCTTGCATCTCCGGTGGCAGCAGCGTTGACGACTCTGGCAGCCCCATTTCCAGCGGGTCTTGCTGTACACAAATAAACATTTAGGGGTTTCCTCCACTTCGCCCACGGAAAAGGGGGACCAACTCAATTTCCGTGCAATTTCAATGTATTGCATTAATGTTCAGTGGGGCTCGTGTAGTGGCATTTTTGAGTAGGGTGGCTTAGATAGTCCACCGTGAAAAAATATCATCATGCATACCTTGTCCAAAGAAGTTAAATGAGCCAGATTAATGAAGTCTTCTACATATTCTTCAATAGACCGTTCACCCTAATGAAGATGCATGCCAGTTCCTGCTGGATTCGTTCTTTGGGTCTTCTGTAACAAAGGGGACACTGACAACTACAGCTTTATTAAAGAGTAGTCGTACAGTCAGTGGTCAAACACAGGGGTAAATGGGTACATACAGGCTAATCCAGAAACGTGGTCAGGTCACAGGCAAATGGTCGATACAGACGGCAGACAACGTAATGGAGAGAACAAGGCAAGAGTCAGACACACAAGGACTAGACCAGAAGAACGCTTCGTAATGTTGCAGGGTATGACCAAACAGGACTTAGCAATGGGAGTGTCAGCAGTTTATATAGTCTGTGTAATCAGTACTTGAGCAGTTCCCAGCTGTGTGTGTTATCAAAGGAGACTCGGAACAGGTGTGTGTGTGTAGTGCATTACAGGGTTTGTAGTCCACATGGTGACAGGATTGTAGTCCGGGTGATAATGAATGTTCTCTACCGATTTATAAGGGTTACATCACTGGTGATTGTGACAATTATTTATTTATATATTTATTTATTTATTTAATTGTTTGTTTGTTTGCTTGCTTGTTTGTTTGTTTGTTTTTCCTCTACATGGCCACGTCCATGTTCCTATATTGGTCTATATTGACCCCAGGCTCTTAAGCTGTATATAACATATATATTTTAAAATTATTATTATTATTATTATTATTATTATTATTATTATTATTATTATTATTATTATTA
>CAIGQQ010006936.1:1157732-1171307 GCA_903798035.1 Danio albolineatus
TATTATTATTATTATTATTATTATTATTATTATTATTATTATTATTAGTAGTAGTAGTAGTAGTAGTAGTAGTAGTAGTAGTATTAGTAGTAGTACTAGTATTAGAATAAATAAATTTTCATTGTGTGATTGGGGACAAATCGGTAAAGATTAGCATGATTAACATAACACTACATAACACCAAATAACACAAATGATTAGCATTAGTGTCATTTTTGCAAGTCTTTCAGTTCTGCACAACACAAGAAACTCTACATTTTACACGCCTATACAGAATTTGATATATCTCATGTCAAGGTTGAGAGGAAAATGTAATTTTTGTGGTTAGGCAGGGAGCAAACATACTGAATGAAAGCCTCCACAGAAACCGATTCTATTTCTCCGTGTACTCTGTGGACTCTCTCTTTATCCCCTCTCCTTCAGTTGAAAATGGCCTCTGAGCAAAGGTTTTGTCAGGATTTGTGAGACTAAGGAGATAAGGCAGATAGTGGGCAAAGCCTGATGGTTAGACAGTAATATTTGTGATCAAAAGGTTGCAGGTCCTTGTCCAGGTATAGCGGCAGGGGAATGTGGGTTAAGCTTCTAATTTTTTTGTTATAATCTCAATGTTACTTTTGGATTTTCTGCTGTGGATTGTCTGGATTTTAAAAAAATAATTAGCTTTTAAACGTCCATCTTCATCTTCTTTGGATTGTAGTATTTCATGGATTGTTGTATTGATTCAAAAAGCATTGGCTTTTTTGGGGTTAATTATTTTGATCTCCCAATTGCAACAGAGAAATACTGGGAAATCTCAGTAGACTGATTCATGCCGTTAAGCCTTATAGTCTTAAAATGTCGGCAAATATCACCTGTTTTGTCATCACTAAGCAGGAGAATCATTCAAATACTAGCTCTAAAGTGACGTTTGTGAAGTAGAAACAGCTTCTGCTGTTCTGACGTCAGCTGCAGATGTGTATGAATGGCGGAGGAAAGTAGTTCCTCATACAAAAGTGTTTTTAAGACTCTCCGTGTTTGATTTTCTTTTTTATATACACGATTATGTCGTCAAACTGTTGTATAAATGGCAACACAGGCTCATTGTGAAAACGTAGTCCCACGATTATGTCGCCAGGGGTACGTATGGTTACGTTTATTTTTTTTTAAACAAACGCTACGGGGTGTGTGACATCATTCTGTCATTGACCGCTTGCCTCCGTGTGGACGATCAGTTTGTCCCGTTAGCTCGCTGTGTTTGTCGATGGACTCGAGACGCAGAGAGGAGTAGACCACAACGACGGGGTTCTAGTCCAGCGAGGAGCGAATCCAAAAAATAAAATAAACCAGCAAAATAACAGGGGAAGAACGCGGTAAAGTCAAAAATTGTGGTAAAAACGAGACGGGGGCTTTTATTTTTATACTGGATTGCTTTTTTGAAAATTGTGGGTTGGGTTTAGGGAAGTGTGTGGGTGGGTCAATCAATAAAATTTTGGTTGGGTTTAGGGAAGGAGGAGGGTGAGTCAGTCGATTGGTCGGTCAGTCAGTCAGTCATTCAGTCAGCCAAACAGTCAGCCGACAGCGGCCTCTGGTGGGTTTACGCGAGAAAAGTGGGCGCGAACGGCACTCGCGAGAGACATTTGAGATCTCAAAAAGTGCACGCAGCAGCTTCTCGTGGATTTGCGAAAACAAAAAGGCGTACCACCCGAGACGTATCCCGTGGCCTCCAGAAACGTACTTAGGACCACGTTCTCAGAATGAGCCTGGGTTGATAAATGCAATATCACACTTGTAGCCAACCCAGGCTCATTCTGAGAACGTAGTCCCGTTTACGTTTCTGGAGGCCGTGGAATACGTCCCGTCAGGTACGTCTTTTTGCACTTTTTGCTTTCGCAAGTCCACGAGAGGCCGCTGCGGACGCTTTTTTTTAGATCTCAAATGTCTCTCGCAAGTGCCGTTCACGCCTGCCGTTCTCGCGTAAACCCACCAGAGGCCGCTGTTGGCTGACTGTTTGGCTGACTGAATGACTGACTGACCATCCAATCGGACTGACCCACCCTCCCCCATCCAATCGGACTGACCCACCCTCCCCCTTTCCTAAACCCAACCAAAATCTTATCGATTGACCCACCCACCCACACACTTCCCTAAACCCAACCAACAACTTTCAAAAAAGCAATCCAGAATAAAATAAAAGCCCTCGTCTCATTTTTACCACATTTTCAGACTTTACCACATTCTCACCCTGTCGTTTACTGGTTTACTTCATTATATGGATTCTGTGTTTGTCTTACCTGCTTTCTGGAGCTGCTACTCGCCAGACTCGAACCCTGTCGTTGTGATCAACTTGAAAAATTTTATCGATTGACCCACCCAGACACTTCCCTAAACCCAACCCACAATTTTCAAAAAAGCAATCCAGTATAAAAATAAAAGCCCCCGTCTCGTTTTTACCACAATTTTTGACTTTACCACGTTCTCACCCTGTTATTTTGCTGGTTTATTTAATTTTTTGGATCCGCTCCTCGCTGGACTCGAACCCCATCATCGTGGTCTACTCCTCTCCGCATCTCGAGTCCACCGACAAACACGGCGAGCTAACAGGACAAACTGGCTGCAGCGGGAAAGTCGTCCACACGAGGCGAGCGGTCGGCTGGTAAGAGCGAGAAAAAAAATGCGTCTAAAAAAAATGAAACGCAGCCATACGTACCTCTGACCACGTAATGTGCGGTCTCCAGAAACGTACTCGGGACTACGTTTTCACAATGAGCCTGTGTTGCTTGTCGCAGTGCAATATGGCTGCATATAGTCACTGGTGGGACACTAAGGCACACACAACGCATGCCTCCCACTAGGGCTGATATACAGTCATATTGCACTGCTACTCATGTGATATTGCTAGGGCCACACGGAATCTGCGCACGCAGATTTCAGCAGATTTTTAGCCCGTCAATGATTCTGTTTATTTACTTGTGTAAATGTATATTGAATCAGTTTTCAAATTAATTTCAGGAATAATACTGACTAATATGAAAATATTCATGTGATTTATGTACAATACAGTTTGTAAAGTACTATTTTCGGTGATTTAGTAGATATTTTATATGAGATACTTGCTTTGTTTACCAAATAAAGTGGATCTAGTTAGATTCTCAATGTAAAAATTAAATAAATGTTAAAAAGGTATTACTTTTTATTTCATACATTAAGATTTTAATTATGATCCTCCCAAAATCATTCCGCGTGAATCCGCAGATTTTTAACAAAATACTCCGCAGAAATAGCAACAAATGTCCACAGATTCTATCTGGCCCTAGATATTGCTTATATATATTATGTCAAAACGAAGTATTATTTTAGATGTGATTAACTATGATGATTTTTTGTCCAGTACTAATATATACAGTCGTTTAAAGTTCTACACATATATAGTTAAATACACCTACAGTATAATACACCTTGAGCTAAAGGAAACTTTAAAAAAAAAATTACTCATGTATTATTTTTACAGTGTGTAGATTGCCCATTGGTGTGTGTGTGTGTGTGTGAATTGGAGCTAGAGCTCTGATTGAGTGACTGGCTTGCCTGACTCTTCCTTAAGGGACAGTGCTAGTAATATCGTCAAGTTATTGCCATACCTCATTGAATTAGTTCAGCCCAGCAAGCAAACACTTAAACGTCTTGGTAATCCATATTATTGATTATATTTTAATTCTTCACTTTCGCCAATTGGTGAAGTTTTTTCCTCGCCGCTGTCGCCTCTGGCTTGCATGGTTCGGGACCTGTAGGGCTGCGCATCGATGGATTACTATTCAGTGTTTGGACTCTCAGCAGTGATTATTAAACCACGCTGAAATGAACTAAACTGAACTTCAACACTGAAAACTGGACTGACACTGTTTCAATTTTTTTTTTATAATGCATGTGAAGCTGCTTTGACACAATCTACATTGTAAAAGCGCTATACAAATAAAGATGAATTGAATTGAATTATATGAATTAGAGAACTAATGAGCGCGAAACAGCGACTCGGCAGAACACAATCAATCTGATGAGCCGTGTAGTAGCGAACAGTGAGCTCGGCTTTATCTGCTGAACATCAGTCTGAGTCTCTACAGCCGCGGGCTCATCCACGCGCAAACCCTATTACGCTCACAGACCCGCTGTGTGTGGCACCATCCGAAATTAGCCTGAGAGAGAGAGAGCAATTACAGTAAACACCCAGAGGACCTGTGCCGCAGCAAGGCCAGAGGGACATCATTCAAAGCTGAAGCACTGCTGTACTCTTCACCTGGCAGATCCTTAACATTTGCACTTTTCATCAGTGTAAATAACATTACTGATAAGTGACTGCTTGAGCATATCTGAAACTGTTTTTTATTTTTTAAATGAAACAAACCAATGGTGTAAAAACCGAAAGGTCCTACAAAGGATTTTGTATTTGACAAAATTCTTGTGCTTCGATTAATTGCATCCAAAATATATGTTTGTATTTACGTAAACACTCAATGTGTGTAAGTATATATATATATATATATATATATATATATATATATATATATATATACATATATATATATATATATATATATATATATAGGTTATTAGCTAGTAAATAAAAAATATATATATTTTAAAAATGTCACTTTAGACAATTCTTTGGTTTTTAACAAGGGAGATTTTCTTTAGCGTCAAAACCAGCTAAATCCACTTGTGCTTTTTTTTGCAAAAACCTTTAAATCCTCCTATTGAGACAAGACAGTATAATTAGTTGAAATATCACTAAAGATGCAATTAGAAATTATTTTACCAAATATAAAACACATTACACAGACCATCTTAAATTAAAAATTAGGGCTGTCAAAATTAGCGCGTTAACGCACGCCGATTAATTTGAAATATTGAACGAGTTAAAAAAATAACGCATTTAACGCAGTGGCAGTTTTTTTTTAATTTCCTGTTGTTGCCGACGTGTGTTCAGGGCCGGCGCGTCCATAGAGGCGACCTAGGCAGCCGACACGGTCGGCAGAATAGTGAGCGAACCCCCGGTCCTCACTTTAATCCGCGACACCTACCCCCTCCCTCCCGGTCCTCACGTTCATCCGTAACCTGCTCACTTTCTTTTTCACTTTTGGGTTGAGGGCGGCGTGATCACCGTTCGCCTAGAGCACCAGTTCAGCTTGCTCCGGCCCTGCTTGTGTTTAATGAGCAAAGGAATATGAATAAAGGATAATATGGATCCATGTAAATGTACTCAGTGAAAGTGCCAGATGATGTTGCAAGCTGTCAAAGACAGCCCATTCCTCTCTAAGTTGATTCCAAGCACACTTAAATGTTCATTAAGTTTGACGTGTTTCCCCCTTACACGCAACTTTTCTAAAGCGTCTGCTTCACGTTGCTGTATCAGAATCCTTGCTTGAGAAATACAGCCATACTTTAAGAACTGTAGTCGTCCGTGGTTATGATTTGAAGGGAGTGCGCTGTACAGTGCGCTCTCTCTCTCTCTCTGTCTGTGTGTGTGTGTGTGTGTGTGTGTGTGTGTGTGTGCGCGTGCGCGTGCGTGCGTGTGTGTTGTCACCCGATAATGTCAACAGACTGGACTGGCTAAATGTTAAGGAGGACTAAGCAAAATTGTTTCTACTTTATAATTAATGTTCTCAACTCGCAAAACAACTTTACAATGAATACAATTGTTTGTATTCAATACTTTATTTATTTATTTATTTTTTCCAATTTCCATATTTGCATTGCCTGTATTTTGGATTTTTTTTGTAGTTCACTTAGAATCCAACATGGAAAAAATTTCTGTTTGTTATTGGCATTGATTGTTTTAAAATTCAAATGGCACTTACATGCCTGTGTTTTTATTTCTGTAATAAATACGGCTTCTCGTGATTAATCATGATTAATCACAAACAAAAGTGTGATTAATTAGTTCATTTTTTTTAATCAATTGACAGCCCTATTAAAAATGCATACATCTGTCAAGTGGTGGTTCGTTCCGCTGTCGTAACCCCTGACAAACCAGGCACAAATCAAGAGGCAAATGAATGAATGAATTCTGTCAAGTGCATTAATCAATAACAATAAAACTGACATTAATTAAATCTTAACAATCTGTTGACATTGCTGATATTTGGCATTTAGATTTAAAGTAAGTAGAGCGATGTAAACATTGTAAGCTGAGCTTGATTAATTCAAATACAGTAGTGTAGTGTAAATACATTGTGAAACATCAATATCTGTGCATTGTCCGTTAATATAAAAAGCTTATCAGACATATAGGTATTATGAAGGTATTATATAATATAAATAATGTATCGTCTTATACATTGTATTTAATTTTTTTTTTAAATAGCTTAAATTAGCAAGTAAAACACAAGGTAGACCTACTGGGCAAAAGGGGACGTCTCTCAGACAATTTTAGAAGCTGTCATTCATTCATCCTCACCATACTCAAGGTCTTGGTCTCTTTTTCGTCTCGTTTATCCTCATAGCATCCATGTGGGATGAAAGAATGACATCTTAACTTCGGACTCATTCAGAGTAGCGTCACTGCGCAAATGCACGTTATATGCATGTTACACTTCCGACTATATAGTGTGTTTACTTTTTCTTATAATGCACAGAGTTTTGAGGTACGGGACGTATTCATTTGCCATTCACTGACAGTCGGACAGGCTCATTCAGTTCATCAAACTCCGTCTTTTAAAATCTAAATCGTATGAACAATTAAACAGTCTACTCTTAAAAGCCGGCTCATCAGCGCGCCGCTACATTGAAAACACATCATTCGATTCGCGCCTTCTGATTGGTTCTCGGGATATAGCGGCTTTTGCTTTCAAAGGCAAGTGGCGTTAAGCGGCTTTTGCCAACAAACTGTTATTTCTGAATGCGCTGACGCTGGGATTTGGATGAATCACTCAATGCCTTTATCTAATTTTTGGCGGAAGTGGCGTTTAGTGGCTTTTTCATCTGAACATATGTATACATGTATATATAAAAAAATTGTTTTTAAACTTTAATTTAATCTTTACATTGCAAATCCATCTAGATCCAGTCTTTCATAAGTCTTTCATATATAATATATCTACTAAAAGACAAAAAATATTACTTTACAAACTGTTTTGTAATAAAATCATTTGAACACTTCCATATTAGTCAATATTTTTACTAAAATTAATTAAAAAACTATAAAAAAATATGAATTTACACACATATAGACAAGTAAATACATAGAGTCACTGATGGGCCAAAAATCTGCGGAAATCTGTGGATTTTCTGCACGTGCAGATTTCATGTAGGCCTGCCCATGGCTTTCATTTTACATAGAAACTGTAGCTAAATGTATGTTTAAGTAATTTTTTTATAACAAACATATTAACACATATTTCCAATTGTCACGATCACAAGCGATCTACAGCCAGAGATCGCTGGTTGACACACATACTTTCCATCAACTACAGATTTGTTTAAGGACTACATTTCCAGTCGTGCAGCACACACACACTCCTGCTCCATATCACGACTGATTGCACACACACCACCGGAGGACTGTCAAAGACTGATTACGCACACTACATAAGCAGCACATTCACTCACAGTTGTGGCTGAGTATTGTTATCTGTATGTGACCTTACAACGTGTTTCCTTTGTTCCTGTCTTCCGTGTTTTGATCCTAGCCTTGTTTGTTTGTTTATCCTTGCCTGCCGCCAGCCTTGTTGACCCTCTGCCTGTACCACAACTACGATTCTGGATTCCTATATATATCTGTTTGCCCCTCTTGACCAATGCTGTGCTGACTATAATTATTGTAATTATCCTCACCACCGTTGTCAGTGTCATCCCCAGCGTTACACCAATAAGCCTGTGTTGGTTTTATTCCTATTTGCCCAAAAACTGGCAACCCAGCATTATCCAGAGTTATTCAGTCCTGCTCCTGGAGGACCAATGTGCTGCATATTTTGAATTAAAGCACACCTAAACCTTATTACTAGAAACTTCCAGATGTGTGTGTTGGGACAAAATTGTAGCTAAAAGTCTCTTTTTCTAACTTTTCAAGGTTAAAAGTTGTTGGAAGAAGGATCAAGGTGCCATAATGCAATTCAAAAGCTTAAATAAATACAGTAGGTGAAAAAATAAAATAAAAATAAAAACATGAATCACAAAAAACCTGCTTATTTACAGATATTTTACAGTGTAGATACAGAAATGAGCTGAAAATGGGCTAAAATATGAGTGATTGGTAACATAAGACAAAAGTGGTTTTAGCAGCTGAACAAGTTACAAGCTTCGAATATCAAAGATGAGGTTTGAAGAAGCGTACATTGATGAAACATGCAAGATCAGGAAAGTCTATTAATTCCCATTTCCTGTTGAGATTAATAGTTTGAGGCATTTAGATTAATGCTGCTTCCTTTTTTATTGATCTTTTGCTTTGTTCCCACAAAACAGGCCACAGATTAAATTCAGCAATACCAACATGTTCCATTTCTTGCATTTGGCAACCTTTGCGGAATGGAATGAGCACACTCGTTGTTTCTGTGAAAAACGAGACCATGGCCATTGTCTCATGTTCAGATTCAGGGTTAAGATCACAATCTCTTGAAATGGAGAATTAAGATGCCTTCTAGGTCACTCTGCTTTTTTAATGAGTCAGGTTGTTGGAGTGCCTCAAGGCGCATTTGACTTTTCGAGGAATAATACACCCCAAAATTAAAACATTTATTAATTTAAAGTCCCATTTAATCCCAAACCTGCACAGCTTTCATTTCTCTGTAGAACAAAAATGTTTAAAAGAATATTAAAGCAGCTTAAAAAAAAGATATTTAATAAAAAAGATGGTAATCAAGACTAATCGACTGCACATTAAGGTTTTCTTTTTTTCACATTTGAATCAAATGACCAGCTCTATAACTTTTTTCTTATCAAAATTGTATCTACTGGTACAGTATTGCACTTACTTTACCCACCAACCAATTATTCGTTTAATATACGTCTATTAGACATCTAAATTTAGATGTATTGGCCGAAATATGGCGATATGGTGGTCTGTTGGTAAAAATCTAATAAACAACATTAATTTATTCATTTTCTTTTCTGCTAAGTGTGTTTATTAATCTGGGGTCACCACAACTTATCCAGCATTTGTTTTACGCAGCAGATGCCCTTCCAGCTGCAACCCATCACTGCGAAACATCCATACCCTCAAACATTACAGACAATTTAGCTTACCCAATTCACCTGCACCAATTGTCTTTGGAATTGTGGGGGAAACTGGAGCACCCGGAGGAAACCCACTCAACCACATGCAGACTCCACACAGAAATGCCAACTGACTCAGCCGAGGCTCGAACTAGCAACCTTCTTGCTGTGAGGCGATCGTGCTACCCACTGCACCACTGTGACGCCCCTAATAGACAACAATAGTCCAAAATAAACTAGTCATCAAATAGACAGACTTTACATAGTCATTTATTCTTGTCTATTTGATGACTTGATTCATGTATGTCTTAGCCAAACATCAGTAAACAGAGGCATCGCGTTTACTAATGTTTCCAAGAATGCTTCACGTAGCTCAGCCTTAAAATGTTGCCATTCCCTCTTATTTTGAGCAACTCTTTGCCAGTTCAGTTTATGGATTGTGTAAATAAAGTAGGCATGTGCGAGTTATAGAATCTTAATAGTTCTAGAAATAAATCATTAGGATTTAGGTTTTTCTATGGAATTGTTCTTATTTTCCTTTTTTTCTAGCAAGATCTGGCAACACTAATAAGTCAACACAACTTAATAGCTGTGATTTCTTACATTGTGCATAAACACATACACTATCATCAAAAGTCTTGTTGCCTGTTGATCATTTGGTATAAGAAGTGGCTTATTCATTCATTCATTTATTCATTTTCTTTTCGGCTTAGACACTTTATTAATCTGGGGTCGCCACAGCGGAATGAACCGCCAACTTATCCAGCATTTGTTTTACGCAGCAGATGCCCTTTCAGCCGCAGCCCATCTCTGGGAAACATCCATACATTCTCATGCACACACATACACTACGGACAATTTAGCCTAGCAAAATTCACCTGTACTGCATATCTTTGGACTGTGGGGGAAACCGGAGCACCCGGAGGAAACCCACGCCAACACGGGGAGAACATGCAAACTCCACACAGAAATGCTAAATGACCCAGCCGAGGCTCGAACCAGCGACCTTCTTGCTGTGAGGCAACAGCACTGCCTACTGCGCCACCGTGTCGCCCTAAGAAGTGGCTTATATAAAAGGTAAAGGCCTCTAGATTACGCTTATTTTACCGAAGTAAAATAAAATCATGCCTTGACTTTTAATTATTTAATTAGGACAGTAAGGAGTGACTTTTGCTTAGTTGATCAAGATTCTTTGGATTCATCTTCAATCCCTCCTCCTTCATCTTGCGCCAGACATGCTCAATAATGTTCATGTCTGGTGACTGGGCTGGCCAATCCTGAAGCACCTTGACTTTCTTTGCTTCCAGGAACTTTGATGTGAAGGCTGAAGCACTGATTTCTGTGAGAATCTTGACATGCTCAATAATGTTCATGTCTGGTGACTGGGCTGGCCAATCCTGAAGCACCTTGACTTTCTTTGCTTCCAGGAACTTTGATGTGAAGGCTGAAACACTGATTTCTGTGAGAATCTTGGATCTATACGGGTTTCAATAGGTCTTCTGCAGTATTTGTGGTGACTGGGATGCAGTTCGACAGATGATTCATTGGAAAAATCGACCTTCTTCCACTTTTCCAAATGATCAGCTAAAAGTCAAGTTTAGTTCAGTAGTAGTCGTTGTAGTAGTCATTGTAGTAGTGGTATCAGTAGTAGTAATAGTCGTTGTAGTGGTATCAGTAGTAGTAGACAATATTGTAGTAGTAGTCGTTGTGGTGGTATCAATAGTAATAGTCATTGTTGTAGTGGTAGTCGTTGTAGTGGTATCAGTAGTAGTAGACATTATTGTAGCAGTAGTAGTCATTGTAGTGGTATCAGTAGTGGTAGTCATTGTTGTAGTGGTATCAGTAGTAGTAGACCTTATTGTAGTAGTAGTAGTAGTAGTCATTGTAGTGGTATAAGTAGGGTTAGACATCATAGTTGTTGTAATTGTTGATGTGGTAGTGTGATGCGGCAGTAGTAGTAGTTGGTGTAGTACAGGTAATTATTATTATTATTATTATTATTATTATTAATATTATTATTATTATTTTATTATTGTAGCTATTGTCAATTATTACTGTTGTCCTTTTTTTACTGTCATTATTACTATCATTGTTATTACTCTACCACTGATTGACTTTTTTTTCTTCTTCTCACTTTATCTGATATATTTATCTGTTATTTGCATAATTTATTGACTGTTATACATGTTGTCTATGTGCATATGTATATATTCTTCTTTATGTATGTACTCTGACCTTCCACCTAGTTACTTTTCCATGTACAAACACACACACACACACACACACACACACACACACACACACACACATACACACACACACACACACACACACACACACACACACATGCACACACACACACACATACACACACACACACATGCATTTGCCAGTTTCTGACTGTATTGTGTTTATTTGTTGTCTGTTTTTATATTATTATTTACTTATTTCTTTCCTTTCATGTTTTTGTTTTTGTTTTGTTTGTATGTATTCCCATTTAGTGTATTTTTTTGCATACTCTAATAAAAAAAATAAAAATAAAAGTCAAGTTACTATTATTATTATTATTATTATTATCATCATAAATAAATAACAGAAGTCAATCTTAAAAAATACAAAAAATATATATATTTAATTATCTGTTCATCTTAGACTTGACTCAAGGCCAAGAATTAATGTCAAAATAAGATCTTCATCATATTATATCAACTTCAGTTTTGCCAACTAGCAAAACTCGCTGCGAGGCGACACCTCGTGTCACAAGTAACATAAAAGGCTGTTACTCTGCTTTCACAGTGCATGAGTGGTGTGTATTTTATCGGTGTGAATGTAAACAACTGGTATTCAAACCAGGAGGCGCGCAGGAATCGTTCTCTGTGCGCATGTGTCAGTTTGCATTCACCAGCGCTGTTTCAGTTGCACATAGAGAAGAACAAACTTGTGCGTGCAAAAAACGGCAAATTTGAATGGCCACTAACGTCTTTATTCTGGCATTACCACTCTTGGGATTAAGACACTTGCATAAAGTAAAACATATCTCAAAGCTTACTCGGCCACATATCTTTTTTACCGGGGTACGTTTTTGTTTTGCACGGTATCCCCGTGCTGCCCCCAGCAAGATGCCACCCTGGGCGATCGCCCATATTGCCCATGCCTAAATCCCCCACTAACTGTCATCATGGAAAAGATAAAAAAAATCAGTTATTAGAAATGAGTTATTTGGTAGTTTTTGGTATATTGACAACTTAAAGGTACAGCAGCAGTCAAACAGAGCATGTGAAAGTCAATAAAAGTGCAGCATATGACCCATTTATGTGCATGTTTGACTCTTGTCCTAATTCATTGCATCTCTCAGTGCAACTTTCACCTATGGGTCACACAAATCTGCGGCGTTCATAAATCTTCTCTAGTTCTATCTCCCCCGAGACAGTGGTCACGTGTGTTTGTGTGTATTTTGTAATTGGGTCTTCCCACGAGTTCCAATTAGCATTTCTATCTGTGAAACAGGTATGACCCAGGGGCTTGACAAAGCTGATGATGGTGATTAGACCAAACTGGCTGCAGTATGCAAGCAAATACTGCTTGTTTTACAATCTCATTTCAGCTTATTATAACGCATAAACGTCATGTTAGAAACAGCGATGTCTTGTGCCTGATCATGGAGTGGAGATGAATCGGTTTTTGCCATTGATTTATTCATGTTGTGAAGAGGCATATTATGCGGCGTTTCTGTCTTGGATGTGTAAATGCTGTGAATGCTCAACAGAAAGCAGTCACACATCTGTGGTGTGAAGGTAACAATGAATCTGGCATATGAGAAGCTGTTGAGCTGCACTAAAATGGTGCCTCCTAACAGCATTGAAAACTCCTGCAAAATTCACTGTAATGGGGTGAGTAAAAATATATACATATGTATGTATGCATGTATGTATTGTTACGAACCCCAATTTGTAAAGGCTCGTCTAGGGAGGGGTTGGCAACATAAAAAGGATACGCAACTCAAAATATGCAATTCTCTATTTATTCAGAGAATGAGAAGAAAGAATGTCCTCTCCCAAAATAAAATGGCAACAAAATATAAAGAATATAACAATATTACTCAAATAATTACTCAAACATACAAAAACATACGTAACACATAAGAAAAACATATAGATCAACAAATATTGAAATAACATAAGAATGCACATATGTATGTATGTATGCCACGTATGTATGTATATATGTATGTATTTATATACGGTGGTGTAGTGGATAGCACGTTTGCCTCACAGCAAGAAGGTCGCTGGTTGTGTGTGTGTGTGTGTGTGTATGTATATGTATATCTATCTATCTATATCTATCTATCTATCTATATATATATATATATATATATATATATATATATATATATAT
>CAIGQQ010006936.1:1187883-1200462 GCA_903798035.1 Danio albolineatus
CTTTAAGAACAAGCTTGACAATGAAAACAGTAATTGTTTTAAAAAAAAAGCGATACTGTTTAGTGTTTTATAGTAGCCTACGGTACCTGTAACCATTGTCTTCCATAGTACTTTATTTGTTTTCCCTACGATGAAAGTCAGTGGTTACAGGTTTCTAACTTTTTTTTTAAAATATCGTCGTTTGTGTTCAACAGAAAAAGAAAACTTAAGCTTTAAACCCACTTAAGAGTGCTTAAATGGTGGGTGAATTCCCATTTTTCTCTTTTAAATATAGGCTAGTTAATGAAAACTAACCGTTTGAAAGACTGATATTGTTTAGCGTTTTATAGCCGCACATTGGCATATATTCTACATTAGAAATAACTAACTTGCGCACGGAAAAAACTTGATATTGGAACGGCCCGTCGCTATAGCTTATTCAGTGTGCGTGCATATTGGCCTTCGCGTACGAGCTCGGAACTTTAAACTAACGCACAGGTGGCATAACTTTGTTTAATTGCAGCAGTTTTGTTCCGTGCAACAGAAACACGGCGTTGAGAAGCCTTTACGATTAATTAACTGTGGCGAATGAAAGCGCAGTGAAATCAGCAAATCGTTGCAATAACATGTCCAAATGTTTTCGGCTGCCCGCACCACTCGCTTAATGTCAGGTGACTCACAACTGCAGCTGGTGCTGTATTAAACAGACGCACGTTACTTCATAACCATAGCGGCCGTTTTTCGACGGAACTAAATTTATTTATGATGTCTGGGTCACACTAATCAGAAGGACAGAACAAATTGCCCCGGGGGCCAGGTTTGGCCCGCGGGCCGCCAATTGCATAGCCCTGGTTTAGTGTTTTACGATAGCCTACAGTACCTGTAACCATTGTCTTCCATGTTACGTTATTTAATTTTCCTACTATGAAAGTCAGTGGTTACAGATTACCCCTAAATTTTATTTAATTTTTTCAAAATATCGTCGTTTGTGTTCAACAGAAGAGGAAAACTTAAGCTATGAACCCACTTAAGAGTGCTTAAAAACAAGCTAGTTAATGAAAACTAACTGCTTGAAAAGACTGATACTTTTCAGTGTTTTACAGTAGGCTTCAGTACCTATAACTGTTGACTTCTATAGAACTGTATTTGTTTTTTCTACTATGGAAGTGAATGGTTACAGGTTTCTAACATTTCTTTTAAGCTATAAACTCACTTAAGTGTGTTTAAATGGTGGGTGAATTCTCATTTTTGGGCGAACATCCCTTTAAGAACAAGCTTGACAATGAAAACAGTAATTGTTTTAAAAAAAGTGATACTGTTTTGTGTTTTACAGTAGCCTACAGTACCTGTAACCATTGTCTTCCATTTTTTTACTATGGAAGTGAATGGTTACAGGTTTCTAACATTTCTTTTAAAGGCCACTTAAGGGTGCTAAAATGGGTAAATACTCATTTTTTGGGTGAACTATCCCTTTAAGGACAAGCTAGATAATCAAAACCGCAAACGTTTCTAAAGAATGTTACTGTTTCATGTTTCACGGTAGTTCCTGTGATGCTCAAATAGGCTACACTATGAACCGTAGCTTACAGAATACGAAATCATTATCGCATCCAACGAAAACCAATCCAAAATAGAAGCGCTCTGACATCCTGAAGTTTGGAGCACTCTTCATCTTGTCAGCACAGACCCAAGGCTTCATATCCTACTGTCACGGTCCCTCAAGATTCCTTAGCGTGTACCTGTGGCCCTTGCCAACTTCCTGTCAGCTGCATCTGCACACTGTGGTCATGGCGTGACTCCAGTCGGAAAAAAAACCAAAAAAAAAGGAAGCTGCTTATGGTCGGTTTCTCCGATTATGCTTCCATCACTGACAGTTCTCAAACACGCTCTGCTGCTGGCTGTGCGTTCCCATCGGGGTTTGCTAAAGAATAAAACTTTAACATCTAAAAACTTGTCGTTTGCTGTACAAAGAACTAATATGGTGGCACAGTGGCGGTACATGCGGCGTTCTTGTAGTGTCACGCTTTCATGTGTTCATTTGAAATCCTTTGTCAGCTTTTCTTTTAGTCTGAAATAATTGGTCACATGGGGTTATCAGGACATTTTACACTGGAGATTTTGTGAACACCCGAGTCGTTTAAAGGGACAGTTCAATCGAAAATGAAAATTCTGTCATCATTCCCTCTCTCTTTATTTGTTCCAAACCTTTTTTCCTTTCTTTCTTGCATTGAACATATTGCTATAAACCAGTAACCATTGGCTTCCATAGTAGGGAAAAAAACAAATACCATGGAAGTCAATGGTTACCGATTTTCAGCATTCTTCAAAATATCTTCTTTTGTAACAAAAAACTGTGAGTGTGGGTAAATTAACATGGAATTAAGGTATGGACACTTACCTTACCTTAACAGAAAAAGGAAACTTAAGGTATGAAACCACTAAAGGCTGATTAAATGGTGGGTACATTTTCTATTTTGGGTGAACTATCCCTTTAAGGACAGTTACTGTAACTACTGTAAAAAAAACAGTAACCATTTGAAACGAGTGATGCTGTTCAGTGTTTTACGGTGGGCTACAGTACCTGTGCTGTCCAAATAGGCTACACTATGAATCGTGGCTTAAAGAATACAAAATAATCAGCGCATTTGACAAAAACCAATCCAAAATAGAAGCACTAAAGAATGAAACTTTGAACCTGGTTATTCCTAATAATTTTTATGTATCTTTTGTGCCTCTTTTTCATCTTTCAGGTTTGAAATCTGCACTAGGTCAACATCACAAAAAACAAGATGTAATAAATACACAAGTGAACACAATTTTACCACAAATCAAGTCCTACTGTATGTTGCATGGGTGTATTTTGGGCAATAATTATCTAAACCAGTGTTTCTCAACTGGTGGGTCGCGACCCAAAAGTGGGTTGCAGGAACATTTTCAGTGGGTCGCGGAGTGTGTGGTCAAAAAACAACAACAAAAGTTTTATTTTTAACTTGTTTTGCGTATACCGGACTTTTATTTTGAAATGCGCGCACGACAACCGATCCCTTTGGAATCGACGTGGAAAGCATCACGTTGCCGAGCAACATAGAGAGTCAGCTGAAAAAGAAATTCAGTGAAGTAGGCCTCTCCCAGTTTTCGCGATCTGAGAGTGCGTTCAAACCCATCCCATTCAGAACTACGTATTCGTATGAAAGTGGCTTCTCTTCCTTGGTGCAGCTTGAGTCAAAGCACAAAGGAACAGGTTGGACATAGAGCACGATCTTCAGGTAGCACTGTCTACCATCACTCCTGACTTTGAACTTCTTATCACATCAGTAAAGCACATCCTCAGTTATCTCATTATCTTCCCAAATTACTGTTAAGTGAAACAGATGTTTATAATTGCGGTCATATTAGATGTAAAAATGGTTATGATTTTTTTTAATCATTTTACAATTGGCTGGTTTGTTCTGTTCAACAGGATCAGTGTTAATGTTTTATTAACAGTTCAATTTTGTTTATGGTAACAACCTTTCCTTACCCTAAACACTGTTTACAGTGTTTGTCATTTTTACTTTGTAATATTTCTATAATTTGATACATTTTTGTGGAATGTCAGCAATAAAATATTGTTTATTTGTAAGTCTTGCTGATTTTCTCATGATTTTTCTGTCACTACTTGTGTATGTTAACAAATAAATACAAATTAATTATAATTCCTAAAATCATATTACAGTTCCTAAAAATTTGGGTCGCGGCTTGATGACCATGTAAAAATGTGGGTCCCGTGGCCAAACCAGTTGAGAACCACTGATCTAAACTACACCTTATCGGTCAAATGGATTGATTTTTCTTTGATGCCAAATATCATTACAATAAGTAAAGAACATGATTTTTTTTTCTAACTGTAAATAATGAAAATAGTTTAGTCCTTTCCATATTTTCAGTAGTTTTATGAACCAAATATCGTCCTATCCTAACAAACTATACATTAATGGAGCTTATTTACTTATTTACAGTATTATAAAGCATCATTTACAGTGTTCTGCTTTTAGATGATGTTTAAATCTCAGTTTTAAATCTAGACTAATGACTTGTTTGTTGTGAATCAGGGTCACATTTTAACAAAACAAAAAAATGCTGGGTTGTGTTATCCTAATGATACGGAGACCCGGAAGGGACGTGGTGGTGGGAAAAAATTGGGTGGGAGAAAAAAAAAATGGATGGGAGAAAAAAAAATGGGTGGGAGGAAAACATATAGTTTTAAGTTTATGCTTTCCCTCGCAAAGTTTTCAACTTTCTGTTCACTTCATACATGTCAACCCTCCCATTTTTGCCAGAATTATCCTGTATTTTACCATTCTATCTTGCTATCCTATCATTAAGTATTTTCTCACATTTTTCATGTATTTTTTAATTTTGAAAGCTCGCTGAAATTAATATCAAATGTGGAATTCTGTAATCTATGAGGCAGAACCTTTTTTACTAACAATTACTTGGCCATGGGCACTGTATTTGACTGCGAAGTTCAATAGCAAACTGCGACGCCTTAACTTTCATCTAAACATCTCTCAAGGGGACCGGTCTCAGCTTTAGCATTCGCCCACAGACCGCCTGATGCCTATTGCACTCATAAATGGCAATAGCTTTCCTCAGTGTAGCAATAACCCCAAATTATTTATACATCCGAGCAATTTTAAGGGTCAAAGTTGGCACATTTTTTATCAGCTCCCCAGTTTTTAGGCTGCTTCTTCTAAGAGAAATTAAGTAGCTTTTGTCATAGCAAGCAAGCAGGCAATCTCAGGGTTGCACTTTACCCAGGTAGCAATGAATTCTGGGCCAGAATTTGGAAATACTTGGAAGTACTTGGAAGGGAAAACAAATACTTTGGAAGTAAATACAGCAGGAAGCAAATACAAATAAAACAAATACTTTGGAAGTCAATGGTTACAGTACATACTGTACATACTGTACATATACATCTGTAATTATGTTTATCTGCACACCTGATTATTAAGGAACCTACATTGCACTGATTCATTTATGTGAACTGTACATACTCACTGTACATATACATTTGTAATTATGTTTATATTCAATTTTGATTATTAATAAGCAACCTACATTGCACTGATTCATTTATTTGAACTGTACACACCCACTGTACATATACATTTGTAATTGTTTATCTATCTGCACACTTATTATTAATATCAACCTGTACGTATAATCATTTATTGTAAATCTGGGCTCATAACTAAGTCAACCTGTATATAATGTTCATAGTACATCCATCTGTAAATATCACCATAGTTTTTCTATAACTGCACCTTATAATTTATAATTTATACCTGTATCTGCACTTGCTGCTATTGCACTTCGGGTTAGACCTAAACTGCATTTCGTTGCTTTGTACGTGTACATGTGTAATGACAATAAAGTTCAATGTAATCTAAATCATCTAATCTTACAGATTTTCAGCTGTCTTCAGAATATCTTCTTTTGTGTTTGATAGAAGAAAGAAACTCTTGTGACAAGTGAAGAATGAGTAAAGGATGTCCATTCAATGACTTGTGTAGTACGTTGGTGTACTACAAAATGTATTGTACTACAAACTGATGGCAAAATACATTATAAGGACACCCTGAAGTAAATAATCTATACTCCGACAGATATCTATTACATGGAGATCAGATTATGAGATGATGGCTGTTCCTGGTAGATGTACCAGGTAAAAAAAAAAACAAAAATGAAAACTGCTAATTCTGTAGTTTTTCTCAACAGTCATATCGTCCTGGTTACATCCCTACACTGTAAAAAATAAATTGTTGAAAAAACATAAAAAACCAAGGCAACTTGATGCAGTAAGAACTTTGAGTTGTCTCTACAACTGTTTTTTAGTTTTTCTCAGTATCAATATTTTGTTCAGCTAGCACACTTTCTGTTTATTCACGCACTGTTGATTATCGTATTTTACTAGTAAAGATATTTTTGTCACATCAACTGAAACAACAGTTACAGCTATTGAGTCAATTCATTTTTTTCTGTTTAGTGGTTGATGTTTTCCAAATTTGCAAAATAAGTAATTAGTGTTAGTTAGCAAATCATCCTGTTTTTAATCATTTTACCCAAAAATTACTAACACAAACTTACTACTTCATTCATTCATTTTCCTTTTGCTTATTCCCTTTATTAATCAGAGGTTGCCACAGCGGAATGAACCGCCAACTTATTCAACATATGTTTTACACAGTGGATGCCCTTCCAGCTGCAACCCAGTACTGGGAAACATCCATTCACACTCAGACACCTAACACGCATGTCTTTGAACTGTGGGGGAAACCTGAGCACCCGGAGGACACCAACTGACCCAGCCAGGATTCGAACCAGCGAACTTCTTGCTGTGAGGTGACTGTGCTATCCACTGCGCCACTGTCTCACCCCTCTTACAAGCAATAGATCAACAAGCTTAGTTTTCGATCATCGCGTCACAAATGCGCAGATTATTTACCTATCAACATTCCTGTTCAACACAAAAATGTTTGTCCAGAAAACTCAGTTAAACATGTTGACATCACATTTTAGCGAATGTTGTTGACACAACATATATTTTTATGTAATCAATAGTTATCCACAATTCTTAGTATATATGGCAGAAAAAGTACAGTCTGCTAAACAATTAGTGATTTTATTTTTTACAGTGTAGCACACATTCTCCGAATAGGGAATGGAGACGTGTGTCTAGTAACAGACTATGCCTGACGCACTCCCATAGTCTGTTACCAGACACATGGTGGAATTCCTATGAAGGGGAATATCTTGGTTACGTCTGTAACCCACATTCCCCTAATAGGGAACTCCAGCGTATGTCTGGTAACAGACTATGGGAGTGCATCAGGCGACCCATAGTCTGTTACCAGACAAACGTAGGAGCTCCCTATAAGGGGAAATACAGTTATCTCTATGCAGTTTGAACCCACCCAAATAATGTGGAGCTATTCCCACATAGCAAAATTTCTCTGGCCCAAATCTGGCCCATGAAATTAGCATTTGCTTGACCCACATGCCGCAGTGAATTATGGTACATGACTGGACCAAGTCTGGCTTCCATACAAGGGGCAAACATGGACCATATCTGGGCCAAGTCTCAGCCAAGTTAATAACCCATAACTGGGCCTGAACTGGGCCAGATATGTTGGTGTTACACGACTTTAATGAGTTTAATAAACCCCATGAAGCATTTCGCATTATGGGCGTGCTTTTTCTCAAAGGGACCTGATTGGTAGAACATTTTATTTTACTCAAAAATAATTTATATGTAATTCAAAAGTGGGTCAAGTCCCACATAGCAAACGGACTTGGCCCAAATGTGGCCTCATTATGGCACTGCTGGTGTTTAGCCAGATGTGTTGCAATGATGGCACTGCATACATGACAGCAAAATACATTTGAGCCAGATGTGGACGGGAGGTGTGTGGCCCAGATCAGTGTAGTGATTGTTCACATTGTTTAGGTAACATTAGGCTGGATTATGGCTCAGTTTTGGGGGTTTCTGGTTAAAATATAAACTTTTAGCTGAGAATCGGTACTAATAATGAACATGTTTTGGCCCAGTTCAGAGCCAGTTAAGGGTGTTAAATTGCCTGAGATTCAGGCCGGTTTTGTCCCATGTACAGTATTGCCCTTGTCTTTAATCCAGTTATGGGCCACTTCAGGACCGTCATACTTTGCAGTACTTGGGCCGAGGGAAAACTTGCTGTGTGGCCCAGAACAGGGCCACAAAACATTTGCTATGTGGGGACAGGCCAAACTTATGTGCCCCACATATACATTTTTAACATCTGGGCCAAACACTACATTTGATATCTGGCCCCTGTCTTGAGTGCCGCCTATAACACGGTGCCACCTCTGCCAAACCCGGGCCATGTTTGGCCCACATGCTGTACGCCATTGCAGACAAATGCCTCCTGTGCCAGCTTTATGCCAAATCTGGGCCAGACTTCTTTGCTACATGGGTTTGGTGGTAATTAATATGAATTGTATAAATGGAATATGGGGGTTAGGCTAGACTGGAGCAGCTAGGCAACAAGTCTCACATGGCACTCTTCTTCCAGTTGTTTGTGTGTCTGCCTGCTTTTGAGGACCTCACGCTAGTATTTCATTAGACTGTCTCTGAGAGAAATTCCTCAGCGGAGAGGGTGTCAGGCGCTGGCATTTGAACGCCACTTCAGGCTTTGTATAGACTGAAAATACCCAGCTGAAAAAGATGTTAAAGGTGAGAGAGGATCACTTAACCAAAAACATTGCTCAACTTTTGAGAACTCTGGCACTTTCTTCAATAGCTCTGTGCGGCTTTTCCTTGATTACTTCATGCTGAACTGCCTCTTCTGTTATGCTTTGAGGAAGCTCTCTTCAGTCGCTCCTGCCTAAGATGACGTCTCTCCCTGCGAGTGAAGAACAAGAAGAAGGGTTGTTTTGTGCCTGAGAAATGCTGTCATTAAATTTGACAGTGGAGAACAGAGGACTTTACCTCTGAATTCTAGATCGTTCTTGTGCTGCCATTATTGTGAATCTACTTATTACAGTCATTATTCCTAAAATGCAGGATTCTATTCATTTATTTTATAGTGAGAGCTTTTGTGAACTTCAAGTACACTCAAAAAGCACTTTCGTTGCTTGTTTAAACTAATTTAAGAGTTTACACTTAGCTGATGATTGATTATAAGCTTGTTTGGCATGTTGTCCCGGGGGAGAGCCTTGAGTTCAAAACATCCTTGAGCCCTGGGCTCCCTCTCGTTTGCTGGGCGAGAGTGGAGTTTGAACACAGGTGGATCTTGATAACTCCCCTGCTTATTTGTGGCTAATGATGAATTTCTTTATAAGGGAAAAATACTGCTGGCTAAGAACTTGAATATGGTGCCAATTTGATTTAATCAATTTACTTATGACGCATGTCTTTGGACCTTGGGAGGAAACCAAGGGATGAGAACATGATTACTTACTATGTATATGCAACTAGCAGGGATTAGAACCTAGTAAGGATTAGAACCAGTGACTTTCTTGCTGTGAGGCAACAGTGCTAACCAGTGCTAACATGGCCGCCATGCTGCATAATCTAGGAAAAAGGGGGGAGGAATAGAGGAGGAAGGGGGAATTCTTCAAGATGAAAATCACTGTGGTATGAAGACATGGTTATTTATAGTGACTTAGTAATCGTCTGATTGGAGGATCATGTGTTAGCTAATGCGGGTCCAGCCGTGGTCAATCATAAGCATGTGATCCTCTTGAAATTAGTTTATAAATAAACTTCACTTAAAATGAGTTGAAAACACACAGTTCTTAAGATTTTTTGGGGACAACTTAAATATTTTATGTTCAATCCACTTAAATTTGTAAAAAAATGATTGTATTAACTTAATCGATTTGTGCTGGAACCACATGAAGGAGTTGTGTGGAATCCAGCATTTTTTTTGTGTGTTTATAGCTTCATTTTTCTTTTAGCAACATTGAGGACACTACCCAGCTACCACCTTGATGTCAAAATGCCCTCATAAACACGCCAAAAATGCTAATCGATTAGCAAATCTACTGATGTTTCCCTACAATGTAGTGATGCGTGTTTTCAACCTTGGCTTTTTTCCAACCTGCAGGTTCTGCTGAAATTATTTGACCCGTCCCAGGCCGTTCCACACTACTGTCTCTATTTTTACAGGCCACCCTGCCCAACACCTGGCAACATTAAATAAACATATAGGCAGTGTAATGCAAAAATATATATATATATATTAAAAAAAACAACTTAAAAGTAACTGTAAACAGGCAACAACAATATTGGAATTGTCCGTGTTTGTAAAATTGTTTTTACACGAGTCACACTTCATGCAGCTTATATTGCTGTTGTGTCCAGCTGCAACTATTTCTGAAAATCAGTTCCAAACATTAGATGACCTCAATTTCTCTTGCACCTCGTCTTCCGTCTTTGCTTTTATTTCTCCCTTTTAGTAAAAATGGCAGCGGAAGGGTTACGTGATGCCAAAGGTTTAAGGAAATCACAAAAGTTACTTTGCTGTGTACTAGGCCTTCATAAATACTTAATAAAAAATGTATATTAATATTCACAAATATTAATATATAGAGAATTGCAATCAACATACATGGGCTTTTTTATTTTGTTTTTAATGACTCTCCCCAACCCGCCCTGCAAATACCCAAATATAATGGGTTACCCACAGGGTCTCCAGTTATGAAACGACCCCTACATTACTACTACAATTCATGTAAACTACCCTGATGTAAAAAATGCTGGGTTTCACACGATCGATTGACACATGATCGGTGTTGAGACAACATCAAGAAATTAAGTTAACTTATTAGTTGTTACAAGTTTAAGTGGATTGAACATAAAACAATTAAGTTGTTACAAAAAAAACCTTGGGAATTGTGTTGTTTCAGCTCATTTTAACAAACAGAAAATGTCATTTTTTGAGTGTCTAAAGGCTGGTTTATACTTCTACGTAGAGTGATCGGCGTGACCCATGGTGCCTGCCTTTCACATAGTCGTGCATTTATACTTCTGCATGCTGTTTTGCGTTGCTCTGCAATAACATTTCCGAAACGCTAGCTGGCAGTGGGTTTTGTATAGAGGGCAGTTTTGTTTTTTCTGAATGCCTCAAGTAGCTAAAACTCACTCATTGAGAAGCGGGAGCCAGCAGAAGTGCAACAACTTTAATTATAAGGTAAACACAAAACAAAAGTGTCCATATGGAGCTCCTTCACAAGAGTCGACACTGGCTCCATCAGGCTCGTGGCTCTCAGCACGGTCCACGCTTGTTACCACAACCAAGCAGACCAATCACAGTGCCGTTGTGACGTGTAGTTACATTTTTTGAAAGGTTCTCGCTACCCCAGAACGAGGGCTATGCGACCGCGTGAAGGCTGCACCGGACCATACGCTTGCGCTTGACGCAGAAGTATACAGTAAATTAGTCTTGAAATGTCAATTTGATGTCATTTTGACAGTTGCATGAATGACTGCTTCTTCAAATACATGGAATATACTTATTTATCTCATTTGTGTTTAATTCGATGAAATAAACATAATAAATAAATAAAAGTTTTATTTAAAAATGTTATATTTATTTAGCCTACAGTATATAGGGTATTAAATTATATTTTATTTATTTATTTCAATCATATTCAATTAAATTACAACCTGTATTTTACCATTCGTTTTGGCTTTAACAGTTGATAACTAGCCTAATAAAAGAAACATTAAACTGAGCTCTGTGAAAAGTTTTGTATGTAGACCTACAGTCAAAAATGTAATATTAGGGCCATGGCTGTGGCGAGTCGGCAATACTGTGTCTAAAATGAAACTATTTATCTTATCAGAAAACAATAAACACAATTATCCCGGGCGCAGCATTGTATTAGATTTTAGGAAATATGATCAAAACATGGAGAAAACACCTTCCACGGAGAAACAGCCACCCGCGGTATTGTGTCCTCAGCCTTTTGAATTGGCCGCTACTAAGAATGAAGCTCAGTTGTCCCCTACTGGTAATGTATTTCCAGAGTCAGAGAATTTCCCTGAGTACTGCGGCTAACCGCGGTTAGTCATGACAATCTGTTCCCTGGGACGCGCATTTCTAAAGGCCACATTTGTACATGAGTTGTAGGGATCCAAAACCCAGTATAAATTTGTAATTTGGAGACTCTTCGCATATTATAATACTATCAATGTATGGATGAATAAAGGAGTTCATTTGGGTTTGATATCAAATCGATTTGCGTTTTCATGTTTTTTAATGTCAACGTCAATTAGTGCCTGCTGGGTAGTAGAGAAAGTACTGCATCTGCCCTTGAAAGGAAGGTACAGCATTGTGCAGGAGATTTAAGTTGGTTTAAGGAGGCATATGTTAAAATTCTGGCTCATATTGAATACTAAAACCCTTTGTGCTTTGCTCATATGGTGAGATACGATTTGTGTTTTTTTCTTTCTGAAATATGGCAGAAAAGACTGTTCTTGCAGAGACAAAGCCAGCAGTATGTGGGAGGTGTGCTTTTTTGCTGAAGACAGTGGAACGTGCTGGTGTGTTTGTACACAGCTTTTGTGTTAGTACTGTGAGCTGTACTCCCAGGTAGACATGTGCTGTACAATATGACATTCTGGTTTACTGTGTCAAATCAAACGCGCTCTCTCGAAAATACCTGTACATTTTCAATAAGAAGAGAAAGCCGAGAGAAGCTGTATCTATCGTGATGCCTGTGCTTTTGGTATTGTGCCTTGAGATGCGTGGTTTTGTACGTATACTGTAACATTACCTACGAAGATCTGTTTAAAAAGGCTGAGCCAATGTGTGTTTGATGGTTTTCAGAGCTGTTTTTTCTTCTCTTCCCGAAAAGACCCTGAAATAATTGTGTCAGACGGAACAATGAAGTTATTTTGTGAATAATACAGTTATGTTTATTTATTCAGAATACCATTCATAGATTATGAATCCAATCCTTGAGCTGCTAAATGAGATGTGGCACATACTGAGTCATGGGAATTAACCTGTGTCTCTAGGGGACAGTGTGTGTGTGTGTGTGTGTGTGTGTGTGTGTGTGTGTGTGTGTGTG
>CAIGQQ010006936.1:1210659-1220920 GCA_903798035.1 Danio albolineatus
GAGGAGAGAGAGTGATGAAGCCAGTTATGATACGGGGATGGTTAGGTGGCCATGATGGACAGAGGCCAATGGGCAAATTTGGCCAGGATGCTGGAAACCCCTACTCTTTTTCCAAGAACATCTTTTAACGACCACAAAGACTCAAGACCTTGGTTTAACGTCTTATCCAAAAGACGGCGCTCACTGAGCAGTATAGAGTCCTCAACAATATACTGGTGCATTAGGAGTAGGACACACACAGACCGCAGGTTGAGCGACCCCTGCTGGTCTCACTAACACCACTTCCAGCAGCAACCTAGCTTTCCCATGTGGTCTCCCATCCATCCATAAAGAAAAATAAATTCATTGGAAGTATTTGGTTCTTGATTTCCAACATTCTTCTTTCAACATTCGTGTGTTCAACAGGAAATCGGTTTTGAAAAAGGTTAAGTAAATGATTAGGAATTTTCATTTTGGGGGGTGAACAGTCTGCTTAAAGTTTGGCTAATAATTAGAGCGTAATAAGGTGAAAGCCTGATGAAAATCTGTTTAATTGGACTGGCATTGTCAAGTAAACATTAAACATGATTTAATGAAAATGTCAAAAAAAGTCACTCTTATATTTAATTAATTGTTTTCTTGATTGCGTAACATTCTAGCTACATTAGAGCTTCCATAGCTCAGTGTAACTTATTTCTTTAGGATTTATAACATCTCATTCCGATACCGTCACTGTGACCTGCCCTTCATGTCGCATTACTAAGCTACAATTGACATCAGAGTAAATAGGAAGCTTCTTAAAGGTGCAGCGTGTTTCCCTAAGCCCTCTTGTCTGAACCCCAGGAGAATGCTTCCCGGTTCCGTTCCTGAGGGTTTCTCAACGCTGCTCATTTGACGTGTCTCGCTAATCTGAAACGGCCAAATCAGGTCATTGAGAAGTCTACTAATGAGCTCATAAGTGTGTTAGACAGAGGTGTGCGGTTCTGGGATGCCCTCAGGAGCAGGATTGTACAATGCTTCTCTAAAACATCCTGCAAGGATAATAACGCTGGCTTCAAGTCATGTCACAGCGATTGCATTTATGAGATGAACGTCACCTAAACCACAATGTCATAATTAGCAGTGGGAAACGCAGCGCTGTTTAGAAGCGCCGACTGTTTGGATTGGGGACGTGCCGACTGCAGAATCATGCCAGAATGTTTATGTGTGTTAGAAATAGTTTGGGTGAGTTTTTGTGCTGTTGCTTGCCAGAAAATGAAAGAAATTTCCAACATTTTTTTTTCTGGCGGCTGTACAGTGACAAACTGCTTATATGCAGCTTTTGCTCTACATATATGCATATTTTGCTCTTCGCTTTGCATTTCATTGCATCACTCCTTCTCAAAGAGCGTTTTGACCATTTTCACCAGATTTTATGGTCTCGCAGTATTTTGCTGTCTGAATATCTGAGCAGAAAAATGAGGAAATCTAATTTCTTTTGTCAGAGACCACATTCGGATTGGATTCAGAATACCAGCAGACATTAAAGGGGTGGTCTACAGTGTATTTTTAAGGCTTGATTGTGTTTATAAGATGCAAAGCAATGTGTGCTCATGCTTCACATGTAGAAAATCACGTTATTTTTTCATATATCTTACTTTGATTATATACAGCTACTCTACTGTCATATTTCCTAGTTCCTCTGAAAGGCCTGTCCTCAAGAGGCTCTGATTGGTCAGCTAACATAATGTGCTATGATTCACGGATTGGCTCCACATGATGCCCCTACAAGCGTGCACTTGTGCACTGTGTAATCACTCAGTCAGAGCAGCTGTTAGCAATGTTAGCTGCCTGAATCAGATAGAAAAATGAACAGCACACAGCTGAACCTCATGCCTGCTCTCTAAAATAACATCTGACAAGTGTCTTTATTCAGAATAAGCATGTGTGAGTAATATGAAACGTTCTCATACTTTTTGCGAGTTTGTTATTTGAGATGTAGAACTGACGGAAAGCGTCCGCATAGAGAGACACTGAAAGCGTCCGCAAAGGGAGACACTGCAGCGCTGCTGAGGATTGTGGGTGTTTACAGCGGTTTGACTGATAAATATGAGTTTGTAGCAGTGCCAAACAGCATTTCCCGTTGTTTGCATCCTTGCTTACGTCCTCGCTACAACATACCGTTAACGCTAGAAACTTGCATGTAATAGATCAATTTTAACAAATAAAAACACTCACAGGTTGTGGCTCTCAATCCACAGCTTCACAGTTGGAGGAGTTTTTAGCCGAATCCAGCACTGAACTGGGAGAGATTCTGAAAGCTGTCCTTTGTCAAATGCTAGCTATATATTTTTTATAATTAAAAATGTATTAAAATGAAACTGTAAGCACTTCTGACTTTGTAGAAAATGCTCACTCCTTTTGGTGTCGTCAATCTGGCACACTTTGCATGTGTTTGAGTCATCGGGTGAGGGGCTGCGTGAAACTAAACCTCTCCAGTTTTGAATTTGGACTGCAATACCTATAGTTCAACCCTTAGATATCAGTCAGCAGAGGGAGGAGTGGGCATGCCCAGCAGAGCAGGGGGAAAAAGGGGTTGTCAGTTGGCTCACAAAATGAGACACAAACCTTGAGGAGACCCATGATTTTATAGTTTACAAATTTAAAATGCAAAAAAATAAACAATAAGTTATTTAATGTCCTGCTACATTTGTTTTTTGCATTTTCATATACACATAACCACAATTTGTTCTATCATTACAAAGATAATCGTGTTTACATATTCACTATAAATGATGAGGACTTCTCTCCTCCTCAATCCATGGGTCTGAATGCAGACACAGTGGATAGCAGTGCAGGAGGTTTCTTGCCCTGTCTATTCCAAGCATTAACCCTGCCGGTAATCTGGAGGATTTTAAAAATAGGCGAACACAGCAGCATGGATATAGGCGGTGTGTCTGAATAGCAAATTCAACTGATAAAAGACAAAGTACGCCTGTAATATCTCAGCACTTTATCACGTCTTCCAAGCTACCAGGGGGCACAGCGATATTGCCCTATACTACTCAACATTAGATGGCAGTAGTGACACTTGCTCCTTTTGACTCCGCTTAAAATCAGTCTAATCACCACCACCTGTTCTCTGCTCTATATAAGTCTGCTTTGTGTCCTGCTCTGTGTTCAGTCATGAACCCTACCTCGAGCTGCCTCGTCCAGTGTTCCAGTTAAGTGGTTCTCATGATCTTTGCTTGCTATGTTCTTAGTTGATTGTTCTGAGACCCTCGTGTCTATTTTGTTTTTTATGTATTTTGGGAAGCTCGGCTCTCCTATTTTTGTTGTACTTTTTCAACCTTGGCTGTCGAGAGATATTATCTCTCCTTTTAGTCAATTTTTCTTCAGTAAAGATTTTTGTTTTATTTTTGGAGTTCATTCGTTGTGGGCTAACTTTGTTCCTCCTCTGCTCTTGGGCCACCAGTCACTGACTTAGCTCATGTAGTAAGAATTAATGCTAACAACGCTGTAGACCTGGGTTCGATTTTTCCCCCCTTAGATTATTACACAAGCCCTTCTCCATTTCTCATACAGCTTTCCTGGCAAAACTGCTTTCTGCAGACCAGCAGCTCCTGACAGCATCATGGTGAAACGCATGCAACAAACCCTGTGGATCATAAAAACAAACACATAAAGTTACGACCTTTCATGAACTGCTAAATACTGCTTGCCCAGTCATTGGGTCTCACAGCTTGGCAGGTCTGCTTTGCCTTTGGAAAGCATGTGATCTCATGAATAATTAAGAAGCAGGGTCTACTGATAGGATAAGAAATCTCAGCTATGAATAATAATGAGAAACCGACGCGTCATAACTCCACTAGTAGATTCGTGCTATGTAATCGATTTTGATCCCACCCCAATAATTATTTTAAACCCGGAAGATGAAATTAGCTGACAAAAGCTCAAAATTATCCATTGTTCGCAGCAATTAAAGCTGACCGGTGCTAACGTCATCTTAACTGATGCTCAACAGACACAAATCTGGTAAAATCTTAAAACATGTCTTGAACCTTTAAAGAAGATTGAAATCCAATTCATTTACACATCGTCTGTTTCAGAAGTCAAAATTATTAGCCGTCCTGTGAAATTAGATTATATTTCAAATATTTTCCCAAGTGGTGTTTAATTTTTTTAATAATTATTTAGTTATTAATTAATTTATAATAACCATTTTTTTGTCTTTGCATTGATGACAGTTCATACTTTTTTTTCTAGAATTTATTTTGCAAGATACTACTGTTAACTTAAAATGCCATTTAAAGGCTTAACTGGAAAGGCTTAACTCTGTTGCCAATATGATGACTCAAGTAAAACTAAAAGAAATAACATATTTTGCAAAAGAAAAATAGGACATAAAATATAGTGAAAATATCATTGCTCCTTTAATCATGACCATCATGAAATATTTGAAAAAGAAATGCAATTTATAGTAGAAGGTTACACATATTGGCAACCCAGGCTCATTCTGAAAACGTAGTCCTGTGTATGTCTTTTTGCACTTTTTGTTTTCGCGAATCCACGAGAGGCCGCTGTGTATGCTTTTTTGATCTCAAATTTCTCTCGCGAGTGCCGTTCGCGCCCGCTGTTCTCACTTAAGCCCCCCAGAGGCCGCTGTCGTCTGACTGTTTGACTGACTGAATGACTGACCGACCAATGGTCTGACCCACCCTCCTCCTTCCCTAAACCCAACCAAAATTTTATCAATTGACCCACCCACACACTTCCCTAAACCCAACCAACAATTTTCAAAAAAGCAATCCAGAATAAAAATATAAGCCCTCGTCTAATTTTTACCACGTTTTCAGATTTGACCTCAATCTCACCCTGTTATTTACTGGTTAATTTAATTTTTTGGATTCTGTTTTTGTCTTACCTGCTTTCTGGATCCGCTCTCCACCAGACTCAAACCCCGTCGTCGTGGTCAACTCCTCTCTGCGTCTCAAGTCCGCCGACGAACACGGCGAGCTAACGGGACAAACTGATTGCAGCGGGAAAGTCGTCCCCACGGAGGCAAGCGGTCAGCTGGTAAGCACGAAAAGGAACGGCGTCATACCGCCCCGTAGCGTTCGTTTAAAAAATTAAACGCAGCCATACGCATCTCTGACAACATAATGTGCGGTCTCCAGAAACGTACATGGGACTACTGTACGTTTTCTGAATGAGCCTATTTTGCATATTGCGTTCCTTTGCTGGAAAATTCCGTCAGTGTAGAGGAAAGAGTTAAATAATAATACATATTTTCTTGGCTTACAATACAACCCATTTCTTTCTATGACATGAACGACAGAGGCAGACAAAATGTCTCATTGTCTTACCAGCGAGTCAATATTTGTGGTGAAGAACACTAGCCTTACCTAAGCCAGATGGATGCTGATGAGGGCTTTCTTTTCCTTCCCACACTCGTTCGTTTTGGAGAACGTGTGCAGTCAGATCTTGCATTCAGAATAGAGTAATGGCAGCTTTATGCTAGCTGTAGCATCTGTTGGCAACCAGTATTGATTGTTTAACCAGGCGACCATATGCCGTATTTCTGCTCAAGGTATGCTTCCAGAAGATTTATAATTGGGTATTTACGCTGTGTTGAAATTCTACCATAGAATGATTCTTTTTTTTTGCAGAAAACAGGTGTTTGTTGGCCATCCACAATTGTTCGGCCAGCAGAGTTTAGTTCTAGCCCTAATTAAATCAATGGCGTCCAAATGCAGACCCATTGTGCCAGCTGTTTCAGCCCAACAGTGACAGGCCAGCAGCCAAATGTGAGAAATGTGTTGGGGCAGAGCCATATTGAAATCTGAAATCAGGTAATATATGCAAATTGCATATACAGTATGACATCCAAGTGGATGTTTGGATTTCATATATATAATATATAAATACGGTTGAAGTCAAAAATATTGTTAGATCACTATAATCTAAGCACATATGCAAACAATTGTAACTGCTACAGCGTTCTCCTGATTTGGATGTACTGTAAACACCCTCAAATTAAAGCTGACAGTCTGCAGTTAAAGCACATCTTGGTCGTTTCATTTCAAATCCATTGTGTTGGTGTATAGAGCCAAAAATGTTAGAATTGTGTCGATGTCCAAATATTTATGGACCTAACTGTGCATATTGCTTAAGAGGGCTAAAAAATATTCGCCTTAAAATCAGTGGCAGTTCTAGACCAGAGTAAATGGGGGGCCGGGCATGAGCTACTTTCAGGGGGCACACTTTAACGTACATCACAAACTACTTAATTATTCAAAGTCTTTTTTTTTTCACGCATCACTCTGCAGTCTCAGAGATAATTAAATAACCTTTTAGATTAAAATAATCTTCCATGTTAATTTATTTGACAGGTAACTTTGTATTGTAGTAGGGTAACACATTTTTAACATTCAAGTACATCTAGGCACATTTCAGCACCTGCAAACTTTAAACAGATACAATTGAAGTTGTAAGGTCCAGCCAGTTAGTCCAACAACGGTGTCTACTGGTGGATGAAGGTTCACGGCCTGTTCGGTCTTTCCAGTGCACAATGTTGATTTACTTCAAGTTTAACTCCTATCTGACTCCAATTTTAATATGAGGTGGTTTAGAATATTGATATGTTTATCCTCGTTTTATCTGACTCCAATTTTATAATTGATATTACTTTATTAATTTAGCAGTTTATCAGATATTTTGGTATATATTTGAATAATCTTATAACTCCTACCGATTTTTCCTATGTACAACTTAATTAATGTCGAGAAAATAATCAGAGGTTAAATGCTAGTACCATGTAAGATGTGCTGCCCCTTCGGCTTGCTACATCCTAATGCATTAACCCTAGCCCCATAGTACTTTTACTCTTATTATACTCATTTGTTGTGAATCTATCTCACTTTACTCCAGCTGTAATGTATCATAAGTTCACCAGTCTGATCAATAATTAGAGGTTAATGATTAATACTATTTAATAGACAGACAGACGATGCCATTATTTAAATAGTAATCTCATTCGATTCTTACAATCGTCTATGTAACAACTTAGTTAGATTCCAAACAATAATCAGAGGTTAACCGCTAGTAACATATAGCTCCCCACGATTGAAATAACCATGTAACAACTTAATTATAGTCGAAATATTAACCAGAGGTTAACCGCTAGTACCATATAAGACATGCTGTCTTGCTATATCCTAATGCTTTACCCCTACCCCCCCATAGTGATTGCAACGAATAACATAATTAAAGTCAAACAATAAGTTGGAATTTCTAGGATTTTCATCTAACACGTGTTATGTTTCGTCTATCATGAAATCTAGTACATTCTTAACTTATCAGAGCAAATAATTTCAGAGTAAACAAGAATAAATTCAAATATAACAATTTATTAGTCAGGTAAATGCGTATTGTGCCAATTCATTCAGTCAATCCGTAAACGATCAATACAAAACATCAAATTCTCAAAGATAAATCCAAGATCAAAAGATGCATACCTGACGTCGAAATATACATGGTATGGAGCATAAGAGCTCCACAATACGGGCTACTCTGGTTACAGAAGTCGCCCCGAACAGCTTGAAACTGTCCCTTAAGTAGTCAAACCAAGAAGTAGAAGGGGTGTGTGTTGAATAACAAGGGCATTTACATTCAGTAGCAGTTTCTGCCTATAAGGCATTTGAATAGGAACCCCCAGGTAAAGGCACACCCTTAGCAGTGGTGCAAAAGATACCTGAAGTTATATATCTATTATTTTGATTATGTCTATTTCTGAGGGAATGAGACCATTGTACCAGTCGCACTGAGACATTTCAAATGATATCAAACATGATAGATAAAGTCACTTGCATTGATATAGAACAGTTCATACTTTGAAATGACCATTTTGTGTGAGTTAAGTGAAGAGAGGGTGAATGAACCGAGGGGGTTTTCGGGAGATACTTCAAATGTAAATGAAGGGAAAGGAGAGGAGTGAACATTCCCGCATTCCCACCTGGTGAGGTGTAGAGCAGATTGTCTCCGTGTTTCCAGCTCATGTTTGAATTGTCAAAGACATCAAAGTATTTGAGAAAACTCAAGTCTTACAAAGTCAATCTTTTTGACCTCCCATTAATTTAAAATAATGTTTCCCGAGTGATCTTTAACAAACCAAGGAAATCTTCACAGTATTTCTTATAAACAAAAATAATTCTTCTGGAGGCATAATAAGTCTTATTTCTCATAGTTTGTCTTGAATAATAGCAGTTTAAAAAAACAAAACAATGTTAAGGTCAGTATTAGTAGCCTCTTAAGAAATATTTACAGTATATTTTTTGACTGACTACACAACAAACCAGTTATACAACAACTTGACTAATCATTCTAACTTTCCTAGTTAACATAACCAAGTAAAATTAACCCTAGTTGGGGGGGGGGGGTGGTTTTCTGAACCGCCACTGCTTAATATTAAAAATTGCTTTTATTCTAGCCAAAATAAAACATATAATTCTTTCTCCAAAAGAAAAAATATTTTAGCAAATACAGCAAAAAATTCCTTCCTCTGTTTAACATAATTTGGGAGACATTTCAAAAAAGGCCACACGGGAGGGCTAACAATTTTGGCGTCAGCTGTATATATATATATATATATATATTTTTTTTGCTTCTGTTTTTGTTTTTTAAATATAAAATAAATAAAAATATAAAACTTGTAAAGAAATATGGACAAACCCAGCCCAGCTGGCTTGAAAGAGCTGTGATTTGGCAAGTGTTGCAAGAATAGAAGGTAATTTAATGCAAATCTATACATTTTGTTTATTTAATGACGTTTCTCTATTGATTTCTGAGTGAATCAATAAAGCACGGCGGTCTGCTGAAAGAATCCTCACATATAATAATGAAGACAGATATAGCTTTTTGTGCTGACCCCATCCTGCCCTTCATATTGACTGCAGAATGCCCACGGGAATGCAATGCTTTCTCAGGTGTAAGCTGGAGCAGAACTTTTTACACAAAGCAGGATATTCGGGCAGACAGAGCACTGACACTGTGCTTTATACCAGGCATTTGCCATCACAGCATGACCTGGCAACCTCGCAGAGCCGTTTTAGCATTGCAGCCTTTATCAATCAGCAATTTTCTACCACATTGGTAATTCCTAAATATGTGTTTTTAATTATATTTCAGCTTTTTTTTCTCTCACATCTGAATGTTAGTCACAGTGTGGCAGAGATAATGAATCTAAACAAGATTTGTTTTTTAAAGTGCAAGACAGTCTGTGCGGTATAATTTTCTTTTGCTGATGAAATTGTTGGAAAGTAAGAAAAATAACTAATTTCTCGTGTTCAGCAATGTGAGAAGCCTACCATATTGGCAATTCTTAAACGTTAATTATCTTGTGGCTTTTTTTTCTCCATCTGAATGTTTGTCACAGTGTACTCTGGCACACATAATGAATCTAAACAATATTGGGTGCTTTTTATATATTTCAAGAATTCACACTTAGCCCGTTTAGACATAGCTTGTTTGGCGTGCTGTTTTAGGAGAGAGCCCAGAGCTCAAGGGATCCTCGGTCCCAGGGCTCCCTCCCGTTCGCAGGCAAGGGGAGATTGAGCTCAGGTCGATCTCAAAAACTCCCCGCTGCTGCGGCTAAGGTGAACTTCCTGAGAGTAAAACATTAGAAAAGATTTAGGCTTATTCTAAAATATAGAGCATAGTTGGACGGTGGGAGGAAACTGGGGAATGTGGGGAAAACCCACACGGACACAGGGAGAACATGCAAACTCGCACAAAAAAAAACAGATGGCCCGGCGAGGACCCGACACCATTGGTATTCTTGCTGTGAGGCAACAGTGCTAGTCACTGGGCCGCCGTGCCACCCGTTCTGGAAAAAGGTGGAAGGAGGGGAGGAGGGTGGATTCCTTCCAGATGAAGATAGATACGGAAAGGAAATGAGGACGCATATATAGTGACTTGAGATCCTTGATTGGAGGATCGTGATTAGCTGATGTGGGCCAGCTGGGTCAATCATGTGCACTTGCCTGATAAAAAAAAAATGACACAGGGATAAAGTATTGAACACATGAAGAAAGGGAGGTGTAGAAAGACAGTGAAAGCCCAGACAGCAGCTGAAATCTCTAAGTAGTTTTTCAGCAACCCTCTGCCCTTCGTCAATGTAAATTATCTGCCTGATAAAAAAAATGACACAGGGATAAAGTATTGAACACATGAAGAAAGAGAGGTGTAGAAAGGCAGTAAAAGCCCAGACAGCAGCTGAAATCTCTCAGTAGTTTTTCAGCAACCC
>CAIGQQ010006936.1:1292365-1307356 GCA_903798035.1 Danio albolineatus
ATTTTTTTCTGGGGAAATCCCGATTCACGATTTTTATCCAGATTCTTCTTTTAAGTTGATTTTTAAAGACTATTTTGCAAATTACAAAGGTACAATACAACTAAACTAATGTCCCCATATAAAAATATACTCTTACCATGTATGTTTAAGAGTATTTTAATCAAGTGAAGATTTAATGCAAGTGCTATTCTGCAAAGAAAAGAACACTCAACAAGACTTGCATTACAATTACTGTACCATCAAAATGAACATTTAACAAATCTAACAAATCTTAGTTCAAATCAAACAGCTTATTATACATTGATCCTCAGCAACACCTTCAAAAATGCAAATGACTTTTTTTTTTTACAAAGTTAACAAAACTAGTAGTGTTTTGAATTTAATAAATGCATAATAATCATGACCATGAAACCATGATTATTCTTCAGACTATATCTTTTTGCTTGCGCGCCGATCGTCTCTGTGTTCAAATAAACGCTACTGAAGTATGATTTATTGCGTTTATGAAACGCGTATGTCTACAACTTCTGATAGATTTGCTAGGAATATTTACGAATGTCTCCATTAGACCTACAGAGCGGCATGAATGCGTCCTGAAGTAAAGTGAAGCGGCTATAAACTCCAGCAAAGAGAAAGTCATTGTATGCAGAACCACAGACCTTTATTTATAAAGCATATTTAAGGAAACTGTTCATCATAACTGAAAGCTACGCCTGTCTGCTGGCCTCACGCAGCCCTGTCAGTCTGTCTGTCAGCATGTCACTTTAAAGGGTTAAACAAATGACCCACGGCGGTTACAGATAAGTTCTCGCTTTCATAATTCACTTACCTTTTAATACGTTTTGGTGCGATTGTGACCCGCTATTTAAAAAAAACAATGACAGACGACTGAATGTTTTGAATGAGAAGCAGTAATGTAGCCGTGGCTGGATGAATTTAGGTGTGGCGCCCCGTCATGGAAGAATGAATGAAGCAGAAGCACTGCACTATATACTGTATGGCGAGACAAAGATTTTTCTGAAAAAGTGGATCGTGGAGTAATTTTTATCGTCCACAATTAAATATCGTATAATATAATTTATTATATAATCATATAAATATAATTTAATTAATATTAATATATTGATATATTATAATATATTTATATATTTATGAATGCATAAATGTTGAACGTTAAAGAATTGAAAAAGTTCTCCGATTTATTATGCTTGTCTGATTATGCTTAAGTTTTAATTCTTCCACCTGTTTCCTCAGTTCCCTCATCACAGTTCTCTATCATTAACATGCATTTGGCGATCACTCAGAATTTATAAATACATAGGCCTATTATTGTAAGTCAAGATTACTTGAATCTATTAAGTTTAACAACTTAATGCGCTAAAAAGTAGGGGTTACTTGTTTAAATATAGTAAGGTGAACAAACTTATTCATAATAAGTTAACTGCACTTAATTTTATTAGTGAGAACAGCAATTGCTTTTACAGTGTAATCGCCGTAGACAAGTAAAAAATCAAAAAATAAAATAGTGACTGCAGGTTGAAGGAAAACATGTGGAGTAAAAGTAGCAATACAGCACGAAAAATATATATAAGTGAAAGTAAAAGTACACATTTTTAAAATGACTAAGTAAACGTACTATTCCTGAGCAAACCTACTCAATTACAGTCATTTCAGTATTTGTAATCGGTTACTGTACTTCACACCACGGGTACAGACTGATCTTGTTCTTAAATCTTTCTGCTAGCAATTACAATGTTGTCTAGACGGCGTAGTGATCTGTTACACACACATTCACAAGAGTCATGTTACAACAGATCATATAATCCTTGACATTAGACTCCAAACAGAGACAGTCTGTTTCAGTGTACATCGTAACTTCTTACTTTCTTACGAATGAGCATTCAACAGTTGCTGGAAGTTATGATTGCTTTGAACGAAAATAATCACTTCACTAGGTATTTATTAACCCAACAAATTTCTATAAGCCCATTCTCATTAGGAAATGTAACTATTTAGTATATTGTCAGAAAAGTGGCTGATTTGTCCAAATCATTTGTATGATTTAATTCATACAAAAATTATTTTTGAAAGGAGGCATCCAGTTCAATTCATCTTTATTTGTATAGCGCTTTTACAATGTAGATTGTGTCAAAGCAGCTTCACATAGAAGATTATAGTAAATTGAAACAGTGTCAGTTCAGTTTTCAGAGATTAAGTTCTGTTCAGTTTAGTATGGTGCGCCCAAAGCCCAACCTTAAACCCAAATGTGGATGAGCTCAAGGTGGATGAGCACATTGTATTAAAATGTATGGACGACATCCTATAATTTCTCAAATTAGGCACTAATTTTAAAAAAAAAAAAAGTTATGAATTGCTGTGAGATTGAAGTTTCTTTTATGATGGATGGACGCTCTTTTTATTTTTATTTATTATTATTTTTAATTTTTGGAGCTTTATAAATTTCAGGCACCATTCGCTACCATTGCAATTCAGGAAGATCTGATTTATTTATTTATTTTATTCCTGATTGTGTTCATCTGAAATAAAGCGAAACTAAAACAACTTGAAGTTGAGTCAATTATGAGATTATTTTCATTTTCGGAGTGAATTGTTCTAATAACTGACTAACCTAAAAATCTGACTCTAAAAAAAACATAAATATAACTCAAAAATGTACCTGTCTGTAGTATTTTTAAAGTAGTAAATAAATGTAAAATATAATAAGAACTCTACCCATTAATAGAGTATAATGCATCTCAAACTGTAAAACCCAAAAAGTTAAGGTAACCGATTGCAACACCATTTAAGTTCAAAAACTAATCCTGATGAGTACTGTGAACTTAATCCATTTGTGTAAACGAAGTGATTTGAGCACAGTAAAACCTAATAAATGAAGAGAACTCAAACCAACTGAGTACTGCAAAGCCTATTAAATCAAGGCAACTCAAACGGTTTGAGGAGTACTGTGATTTTACTTCATTTAAGTTGAAGTAATGAGGTATTTAATTAAGTTCAAAAGTCTTTTTTAAATGAGTAGAATTAACTTTCAGTAAATTTTGAGTTAACTACACTGATTTCATTTGATAAAGTTCACTGCTGGGTTTTACAGTGGTGCTAAATAATACTGATGTGTCAATGTGGATGGACATTTACGTACAGTATAAACAAAATACATAGTTTTTCAGCCTATTTTTTTTTCTTATAAGTAATTGACAGCAGGGACAAAAATATTTGTGAATGTTAGTGAGTATACAGAGTACAAATACAATCATTTTGAAAGTGCAAGAAAAACCTTCTGCTTTCCATGACAAGTCTCCGTTACTTCTACACCTATAGTTCTCTATCGCCACCTAGTGATCATTGAGACAAGTCAATGTTTTATGAACTGTCAATGTTGTTACTCCACTGTTTTACTAACGTAGTGTATATATAATATATTGTGGTATATTAAGCATACAAATCTCCAGATTTTCACTGTAATTATGTGTGTCTGTTGAAGTCAAAATGATTAGCCCTCCTGTGTATTTGTTTTTCGCTAACAAATATTTCCAAAATGAAGTTTAACAGAGCAAGGTATTTTTTGCGGTATTTCCTATAATATTTTTTTTTCCTCTGGAGAAAGTCTTAGTTGATTAATTTCAGCTAGAATTAAAGCAGTTTTATTTTTAAAAAATAATAATAATAATTTTAAGGTCAATATTTTTAGCCCCCTTGAGCAATATTTCTTTCCGATGCCTAATTACCCTAATTAAGTCTTTAAATATCACTTTAAGCAGAAAGCCTTGAGAAATATGAAGTACAATATTATGTACTGTCATTATGGCAAAGATATTATTACAAGTTAGTTTTTATACGAAATAACTAACTAAAACTATTATGTTTAAAGATGTTAAACAGAATTTGGGGAGAAAATGTATACGGGGGGCTTATGATTCTAAATTTACCTGTGTATAATTGGTGAATTTTTATTCAGGGAAAAGCAGAAGACAGTACTGACACTGGAGACGAGGCCAACATCGGTGGGAACAAACGTCTGGCCAGAACCTTCATGGGCAGCTTTTCCAAACGCAAGGTAGTTTTCTATACTTGTATTATTATGTATGAACACCAATACTTTGCATAACACAAATTGTAAGCATATGTTAATCATTTATAGAAAATCAGGTCACACTTTACAATAAGGTTGTATTAGTTAATGTACTTACTAACATGAACAATACAGTATTTCTTCATCTTTGCTAATGTTGGTTAAAGGAAATAAAGTTGCTCAGTTCATGTGGTCACACTTTTCAATAAGGTTTCATTAGTTAACATTTTTACTAACAGGAACTAAGTATGAACAGTACAGCATTTATTAATATAGACCATTTTGAGGGATGTAAACAATAACAATGTTCCTAGCCTATTTCCTGTATTACATTTTTAATTTCTATAGCTTCTGAGAATCCAAAAAGAGCCACATGTTGACAAATAATGTTATGATAGCTGTTTTAACATTAAGATATGATTTAAATGACTCTTGTTACAGTTACTAAATAGTTCACAACAAGCAGGAAATGTTTATGGGCCAATGACATCACCACATTGAAATGGTCTACAGTATAGATCAACATTAACTTATGCATTATTGACATCTTAAGTCATGCTTTGTAACGTTAATGCACCATGAGTTAACTGTATTGTCCTTAACTAATGTTAACTAACATGAACAAATACTATAATAAATATGTTTCATTGTTTGTTCGTGTTAGTGAATGCATTATCTAACATTCAGTAATACAACCTTATCATAAAGTGTTACCAATTATCTTTCCAAGTACTGTTCATTATTAGTTCATAAAAGACATTAACTAATGAAACCTTATTGAAAAGTGTGACCCAGTTGCATAATAAATATGTAATATATGCTTGACATTGACCTGTACTCCATCTGTTTACTGTAGAAAAAGACTAGTAAAGTGAAGAAATCCTCCAGTTTTGAGGACACGGACACTGATCAGGAGAGCTCGAGCGGGGCATCTAAAGCACCAGCGCATCACAGCAGGTACTGTTTATTTTATATATACTCTATATCAATGGTGCTCAACCCTGCTCCTGGAGATCGACCTTCCTGCTGAGTTCAACTCCTACCCTGATTAAACACACCTGAACCAATTAATTAGTACCTGAATAGCACTCGCAGGTGTGTTTGATATGGGTTGCAACTGAAATCTGCAGGACAGTCGATCTCCAGGAGCAGGGTTGGTCACCCCTGCTCTATATACTTTATTAGGAACAGTACACCATTCTGTCTTCTTCTATATTCTAACTGCCATAAATGAACAGTTGACCCCAAAAATTGAAGTTACCTCATCATTTACTTTCCCTCACATGGTTTTATACCATTATGAGTTTCTTTCTTTTGTTAAACAATAAGGAAGATACTTTGAAGAATGCTGGTTGGAGGCAAGATGGAGTCATGCTTTCATGTAGTTTATGCCACATCCTGACTCATAGTACACTCCACTTCACTCCACTCTTTTGAAATAGGCTTATATTACAGCTACCCCAAAGTTAAACGGTCGTGTTTTACTATGGTTGAATCCATTTAGTCAATTTCTGGCTCTGCCAGGAGCACTTTTAGCTTAGCTTAGCATAAATAATCGAATTGGATTAGACCATTAGCATGTCCCTCAAAAAAAAATGTAAAAAGCATTTAGATTTTCTTATTTAAAGCTTAACTCTTCTGAAGTTACAGTGTGTGCTAAGACGTAATGACATTCAGCACTGTTGTCTAGTTACCTAGCTGGGGACTATTTTCAGGAGCTGCGTAATACCTTTATCATGGTACCACAGCAGCAAAATTCCTTGATTATTACACCAGAATGAGAGTATAGTTCCTAGCCGGATCTACCTAGAAAATAGCAACTTTTCATTTTCCGTCAGTTACTTTTTTTTTCTTTTAATGTTTGTAAGAGATGCTAATAGCCACAGCAGAATGAACCGCCAACCCAGAGATTGGCTGAATGGATTTAAAAATGGTAAAACTTGTTGTTTAACTTTGGGGGAGGTGTATGAGTCTCCAAAAAAGCAGAATGTTGTACAATTTTGCAGTGTGTTTGAACGCCAGCCTCAGTGTTGCTTGTTGAATAACACATAACTTCTGCTTCTAGCTTAGATGTACAGTATTGTGCATTCAGAAACTCGCTTCTGCAGACCTTGGTTTGCAGAATACCTATTTGTTGAACCATTCTGTCTATTCCTCCCTGACCTCTGGCATCATCAGGACATTTTTATCCATATAACTATTCTGAATGTATAACTTCTGTATATTTGATCATTCTCTGTAAATCTTGGAGATGGTTGTTTGTAAAAAAAAAAAAGATGCCTGTAGATCAGCAGATTTGTCCATTTAAATCACATTTCTTCCTCACTCTGAGGTTCTGCTTAAACTTCAGCATCTTTTTTTTTTTTTTTGCCTTTATTAAATACGAAAGTAATGAGACAGGAAGCGAAGTGGGAGATAGATGGGGTTAGGGTTGGGAAATGTCCTTAAACCAGAATTCAATCTCATGAAACTCAATCTCATGACGGCCTGACGTGCTACTGCACCATATATCGGCACGCTAACCACTAAGCTATTGCGCCGACCAGCAGATCATCTTGACCACGTCTACATGCTTAAGTGCAGTCAGTTGGCTTCATGTGATGGATTATTTGATATTATTTGCATGACTGTCCGCTTGAAGAACTATGCCTAATAAAGTGGCCAGTGTATGTTTAGTCATACAATGAGTTAAATAATCTTTGCGACTGTCTTTTTTTCTAATCTACAGTATCTAATCTGTTTTAACAGGAAGAAAAAAACCATGAAGCTGTCAAGAGCCCTTTCTGATCTGGTATACATGAAATCTGTGGGAATGCCGGACTTTGAGTCTCAAGGTGAGAAGGACTTAAAATGTATGGAAATGGCCATATTTGTTTAGACTAAATGATAATAATAAGAAACATATGAATAATAACTAATATTGGTGTCTGTTAAAAGTGCATAATTCATTTCTGTTGACTTCTCCTTCAAATCCTCAGTCTATTTATAGCTAAAATATAGTTGACAGACTCTTACAATACTGCTTCTCTGTGGCATTATCATTAAGGGCTGTTACAATATGATTTTTAATGTGCAATTATTTTTAAATCAATATATTTGAGAGCCTCCGGTGCCTTTTTAACAATCCAGAAATTGATTAGAAATCTTTATTATAATTATTATTCGAATTCAGCTCAGTTGTTTGTGTTGCTTAAAAATGGTGCAGCATTAACTCGTGCTCCAAATCACATTTAATTAAAGTAAAAAAATCATATGTACAATTTTAAATGTCTATTTTTTAACAATTACTTAGTTTAGATTTATTATTTCATATGAATAAAGTAATGCTTGATTACCTTATTTACACTTCATTAAAGGAACACTCTACTTATTTTGGAAGCAGACAAGTTTTGTAGAGAGTTTCGTTTTTTAATCCATTTAATCAATCAGTTTTAGCTTAGCTTAGCATAAATCATTGAATCGGATTAGACCATTAGCATCCTACTCAAAAAATTCCAAAAAGTCTTGATTTATTTTCCTATTTAAAGCCTGACTCTTCTGTGGTTACATCATACTGACGTTAACCAAAAATTAAGTGCTGCTCTTATCCATGTTGATATATGGCTGGGAATTGGTGGAAACAATGGATTCAGCAGGTGCAGTGATATTACACAGCACCTGAAAATAACCCCCAGCTAGGTAACTAGGGCTGGATTCCATTTCACTTTAAGATGTTTACTCTCAAACTTCCCTTCACCTTGTTTTCTTAAAGAAATCCTCACTGCTTTTTTAAAGTCTGTTCCACTTCATCAAGTAGACAACTTTACATGGACGTTCCCTCAAGTCAAACCTGAGGGAGTAAGCACCTATATGTCCCAGATTGCAATTGATTTTGATGTCAAAACTCTGTAGTTTCCAAGTTCTCAAGAGTATAGGGCATTCCATTTAAACCCATTCAGATGTTCGACCAGTAATGGAGACCTGTGGTACCTAATCAATGACATACATCCAAGGGAACGAGACGGAGGGAAGCTAATATGTGAAGGGCGTAAAAAAAAATTGACTGGAATGCAGCCTAACGTGAATGGTAATAGTTGCATAGATGCATAATAGAAGTAGGAAAGTTATCGAAAGTCTTTTCGAGCGAGATGCTAACGGTCTAATCAGATTCAATGATTTATGCTAAGCTAAGCTAAAAGTGCTCCCGCCAGACTCCGAGTTCGACTCAATGGATTAAAAATTGGCAAACTCAACTGTTTAACTCTGGGTGACTTGTAAAATGAGCCTATTTCTTTTAACAATAATGTGATCTTTTAACATTAATGTAATATTAGCATCCTATTATCATAATTACTAGAAAATACTTTTTTTTATTTATTTTGTCAGTCTTAGTACATGATGTAACTACAAAAAAGTCAAGCTTTAAATAGGAATATTTTTTTAATTGTATAAAAATTGAGTGACACGCTAACGGTCTAATCCAACTCAATGACTTATGCTAAGCTAAGCTAAAAGTGCTCCTGAACTATACAAAACAGTATAGTTTCCAAGTTCTCAAGAGTATAGGGCATTCCAGTTAAACCCGTTCAGATGTTCCACCAGTAGTGGACACTTGTGTTACATAATCAAAGAAATACATCCAAGGGAACGAGACTGAGGGAAGTTAGCGAGTGAAGGGCGGAAAAAAAATTGACTGGAATGCAGCCTAGGTAACATGAGTGGTAATAGTTGCATAGGTGCATAATAGAAGTAGGAAAATTATCGAAAGTCTTTTTTTTTGTTCAAGTGAGATGCTAACAATCTAATCAGATTCAATGATTTATGCTAAGCTAAGCTAAAAGGACTACTGCCAGACTCAAAGTTTGACTCAGTGGATTCAAAATTGTTAAACTCAACTGTTTAACTCTGGGTGACTTGTAAAATGGGCCTATTTCTTTTAACAATAATGTGATCTTTTAACATTAACGTAATATTAGCATCTTATTATTATAATTACTAGATATAATTTTTTTTTTATTTTGTCAGTCTTAGTACATGTACTAAGTACTACAAAAAGTCAAGCTTTAAATAGGAATATTATTTAAATTATATAAAAATTGAGTGACACGCTAATGGTCTAATCCAACTCAATTACTTATGCTAAGCTAAGCTAAGCTAAAAGTGCTCCTGAACTATACAAAACAGTATAGTTTCCAAGTTCTCAAGAGTATAGGGCATTCCAGTTAAACCCGTTTAGATGTTCCGCCAGTAGTAGACACTTGTGTAACATAATCAAACAAAATACATCCAAGGGAACAAGACTGAGGGAAGTTAGCGAGTGAAGGGCGGAAAAAAAAATTGACTGGAATGCAGCCTAGGTAACATGAGTGGCAATAGTTAGGTGCATAATAGAAGTAGGAAAATTTTCGAAAGTCTTTTTTTAGTTCAAGCGAGATGCTAACGGTCTAATCAGATTCAATGATTTATGCTAAGCTAAGCTAAAAGGACTACTGCCAGACTCAAAGTTTGACTCAGTGGATTCAAAATTGTTAAACTCAACTGTTTAACTCTGGGTGACTTGTAAAATGGGCCTATTTCTTTTAACAATTTTGTGTTCTTTTAACATTAACGTAATATTAGCATCCTATTGTCATAATTACTAGAAAATACCAGTTTTTCTTCTTTCTTTTTTTTTTGTCAGTCTTAGTACATGATCTAACCGCAAAAAAGTCAAACTTTAAATAGGAAAATTATTTAAATTATGTAACACTTTTGAGTGACACGCTAATGGTCTAATCCAACTCAATGGCTTATGCTAAGCTAAGCTAAAAGTGCTCATGAACTATACAAAATGGTATAGTTTCCAAGTTCTCAAGAGTATGGGGCATTCCATTTAAACCCGTTCAGATATTCCAGCCGTAGTGGACACCTGTTTTACATAATCAATTATACATCCAAAGGAACGAGACGGAGGGAAGTTAGCGGAAAAAAATTAGAGTGGAATGCAGCCTAGGTCACATGAGTGGTAATAGTTGCACAATAGAAGTAGGAAAAATATTGAAAGTCTTGCGTTTAAGCGAGATGCTAATGGTCTAATCAGATTCAATGATTTATGCTAAGCTAAGCTAAAAGTACTACCACCAGACTCAAAGTTCGAGTACAATGTAACTACAAAAAAAGTCAAGCTTTAAATAGGAATATTATTTAAATTATATAAAAATGAAGTGACACACTAATGATCTAATCCAATTCAATGACTTACGCTAAGCCAAATGTGCTCCCGCCAGACTCTGAGTTAAACTGAGTGGATAAAAAACTCTACAGTAAGTGCCTTGTAAAATGACTTGTGAAATATTTCTTTTAATGTGCTCTTTTAACATTAACATCAGCAAATTCTATCTCATGAGTATGTGTTGGTTGGCAGGAGTCACTTGGCAGGTGTCGTCGATGAGCGAGACCAAGGCTCATCAGTTAATCCAGCAGAAGCCGGTGCCGTTCATGCGGTTCAACCAGCGGCAGCTCTCTCGCGTCTACCCGTCTCCGTACCGCGTGGACTCCAGCAACTTCAACCCACAGCCCTTCTGGAACGCTGGCTGCCATCTGGGTACGCCAGTCCACCCACAGACAAATGTTTATGTTTATCCGAGAGGCCTTGAATAAACAGCATGTCTGAAGCATACTGGCAACCTGCTGCTCATTATTATTGAAGACACAACTAGATTTACTAATGACTCATTATAGAACATATGATTTCAATTCCTGGAGTGGTCCTAGATGATGAACAGTGAGAGTCAGAATTATTAGCCCTCCTGAATTATTAACCCCCCTGTATTTTTACCCCCATTTTCTGTTTAACAGAGAGATTTTTTTCAACACATTTCTAAAAATTATAGTTTTAATAACTAATTTCTAATAACTGATATCTCCTATGATGACAGTACATAACATTTTATTCGATATTTTTCAAGATACTGCGCTGTAAAAAAAACAATTGTGCCAATAAGTTATGACAACTTAATATTTTGAGTTATGTTAACTTATCTGTATTGAATGTGTTGACATACTGTAACATATCAAAGTTTTACTTAAGTGAACCTACTGTATTATACTTAAATAAAAGAGTCAACAACTCATATATATATTAGTTCACGTTTTCAAACATCTGATCTGAGCTTTTATATCATATTATTTTATTATATATACATATATAGTTTTGAACTCAGTGTTAATTAAATACCTCATTTCTTAAGTATAGTAAGTTCACAGTACTAATAGAGATTAGTTTTTTAACTCAAATGGTTTAATGCAATAGGGTTCCTCAAATGATTTGAGTTGCCTTAACCTATTGGGTTTTACAGTACTCCGTTGGTACTTCATTCATTGGGTTTTACTTTGCTCAAACTGCTTCGTTTACTCAAATGGATTAATTTCACAGTACTTATTAGGATACATTTTTTAACTTAAATGGTTTGTTGCAATCGGTTACCTTAAATAGTTTGAGTTACCTTATTACTACTTATTGGGTTTTACAGTGTATGTACAGTATTTAAGTTTTTCTCTAGAAAAAAAAATATTCTAGGAAATACTGTGAAAAAATCCTTGCTCTGATAAACATCATTTGAGAAATATTTGGAAAAAAATTCACAGGAGGAGTAATAGTTTTGACTTATTGATTTTAATTGCTGGAATGGTCATTGATAATATTGATATTTTTGTGATTATACAGTAATTGTCATTGAGTTTTCTTTCTTTTCTTCTTTTTATTGTTTTTTTTTTTTGTGCAGTTGCGCTGAATTACCAGTCAGAGGGAAGAGTGCTGCAGCTCAACAGAGCCAAGTTTTATTGCAATGGCAACTGTGGTTACATTCAGAAACCTGGCTGCTTGTGTGAAGGTCAGTATACCCGTTTGTTTGCTTCCCCCAACCTACCTATTTTATCGGTACTGTATGTCTGTGTTGTGTATAACACATATTCTTGCTTAATATTTTGTTCTATTTTATTAGAGTGTTGACGCATACGATTTTATTTTATTTTATTTTATTTTATTTTATTTATTTATTTATTTATTTATTTATTTATTTATTTATTTATTTATTTATTTATTTATTTTATTTTATTTTATTTTATTTTATTTTATTTTATTTTTTCTGCTTGGTCCCTTTATTTATCTGGGGTCACCACAGTGGAATAAACCACCAACTTATCCAGCGTATGTTTTACACTGTGGAAGCCCTTCCAGCTGCAACCCATCACTGGGAAACATCCATACACACTCATTCACACACATAACTGTACACTATTGGCCAATTTAGCTTGCCCAATTCACCTATACCACGTCTTTGGACTATGGGGTAAACCCAAGCACCCAGAGGAAACCCACGCCAACATGGGGAGAACATGCAAACTCCACACAGAAATGCCAACTGACCCAGCAAAGGCTTGAACTCGCAACCTTCTTGCTGTGAGGCAATCGTGCTACTCACTGTGCCACCGTGACCCCCTTTATTTTATTTGCGTTGTACCCTAGCGTCGTGGGAATGTTGCATTTTGTTTGGAAATGAAAAATCAGGTTGACATCAGGTTGATGTCAATGTCAAACATCCAGCCTAAAATCAACCAAATAACAACGTCTAATGGTGTTACAGTGTGACGTTGTGTGGACGTTACCATTATGACGTCTGTCAGACGTTGGATTTTGGTTGCCAAACCTGACAAATAAATGTCAGTATTTGATGTCAATATGACGTTAGTTTAAGATGTTGGCTCGACGTTAGATTTTGGACACAATCCAACACAACCTAAAATCAACCAAATATTAATGTCATTTGACATCGTTTTTGAACATCCAAATAACGCTGTTCTTAGACGCTGGCTATTGGGATATTTGCTATTTATTACTAATTATAAAGTAAACTAAACTTCTATCTTAATAGATAATGAGTGACAAATTAGGAGTTTATTGACACATCTTTTTCAGTCTTTTTTTGCATTTAGTACACATTCTGTATGTACTTTTATTTTATATTATTTTAACTACCAATTATTAACTAACACTTTATTTTAAGTACCAATTCTCATTGTTAAATAGTTATTACTTGCCATTTTAGCTGTTTTTTTTTATTTCTAAAGTGCGTGTTCTGCATGATTCAATCTTTGTTTTATTTATTTATTCATTCGTTTATTCATTCATTTATTTTATTTTATTTTATTTTTTAATTCATGTTTTTTATTTTATTTTATTTTATTTTATTTTATTTATTTTTTATTTTTATTTGGAGAACTTTAATCAAAGTGTTTCTGCAGACTGTTTTTATCAAGTGTGACAGAAAAAGACAGAATTAACTGATTTTTACCATTAGACACTGGCTATAGTCACACACTGTTGCCACACAACAGTGTTTAAACCCCTTATAAGAATGATTTTTGCATAATAGGCCCCCTTGAAAAGTTGTGATTGCCCAATCAGAATCGAGCATTCATGGGAGCTATGTAATCATAATAATTCAGCTTAAGTTTAGTTTTTTCATCAATATATTAGGCAAATCAAATGAATAGACACATATTTGGATTTCAAAAAAGACTTTTTAATGCAAAAGAACACCAATAAATCAAGTCAAATTAGATATCCAAAACCCAAGAAAGCCATATTTGGAACAATGTCATGAACTATTAAAATGAGCTTCGAGTGTGACATTTTTAAATATTCTGTCCTCTTTGTTCTTGCAGGTTCCTTTAATCCAGTAGCTGAGGATCCTTTGCCAGGTCGATTGAAAAAGCAATTGGTTCTTAAGGTCATCAGTGGCCAGCAATTACCCAAACCCAAAGACTCCATGCTGGGTGACAGAGGAGAGGTAAACCAAATCTTCAGCAGTCAACTTTAAAATGAACAAGCCTTAAAATGGTTAACTTCAAATTGTCATCTCAGCATGAAAAACTAAACTTCTATCCAAACAAACCAGAATATATAATTAATTCTTGAATTTTTTAGCAAATCCACTATGATTTAAAATCATTTTGCCTATAAACTTTGGCTCTAAAACTTCATTTAATGTATATGTGTAAATGTGTATATATGTGTATGTGTGTATATATGTTTATATTGTAACATATGGGTACGCTTCAGGAAAGCAAAGGGTCGCAGGATTATCAAATGTGTAGATTTATTGATAAACACTTACATAATTGAACACAGGAAGGACATTGAGGGAAAACAAGCATCAAACAAGAGAATACCGGACAAAGTACTGACTGAACACAGGGGCATAAATACACAGGGGATGATTAAACTGAATGTATACAGGGGTGAGACACAGGAGGAACAAATGAACATTAGGAAAAAGCGGGAAACAGAACAAAGGAGCACATGGGGACAGTCACATGACGGAAACATAAACACAGGGAAGACAGGACCTGACATATATATGCAGTAGTCAACGTTTGAAGTGGATCAAAAAAGTTTTTAAAATTGACCAAGAATGGGTGATGTTGAATAGCTTTAGACCAAGGGTGTCCAAACTCGGTCCTGGAGGGTCGGTGTCCAGCAGATTTTAGCTCCAACTTGCCTCAACACACCTGCAAGTATGTTTCTAGAAAGCCTAGTAAGAGCTTGATTAGCTAGCCCAGGTGTGTCTGATTGGGGTTGGTACTAAACTTTGCAGGACACCGGCCCTCCAGGACCGAGCTTGGACACCCCTGCTTTAGGCCAATTTTGATGACAGTTTGATGATCCACTTCAAATGGTGACTACTGTACGTGTACATGTCTATATATACTTTTTTCATGATATTTTTATTCAAATTAATTATAATTTTATTAATAAATACAGAATAATTCTTGATTTTATCCATAATACATAATAGTTTAAAGTAATTTTGCCCTATAAACTTTGGCGCTAAAGCTTTTCTTTCTTTCTTTCTTTCTTTCTTTCTTTCTTTCTTTCTTTCTTT
>CAIGQQ010006936.1:1307366-1354662 GCA_903798035.1 Danio albolineatus
TCTTTCTTTCTTTCTTTCTTTCTTTCTTTCTTTCTTTCTTTCTTTCTGTCTTCCTTTCTTTCTTTCTTTCTTTCTCTTTCTTTCTTTCTTGATTGATTGATTGATTGATTGATGTGTAATTTTGATTGCTTATTAATTTGTTTATTTGTTTGTTAATCATTTTTTATTAATCATCAAGCACACATTTTTTTTCCGTCATAACAAAAACAAACCAAATTAAAACATTTATCAAACGGATCAAAGTTTTCTCAGTATTTGCTCGTGATGAAAAATATTTGTAACGATTTAAAATGCATTAAACATAATGTACTGTACATAACGTGAATAGTCTGTGAGGAACAATGAAGTGACCTATGTTTTATCCGTCAGGATTTGAATTATTTGTGAAAAGTATGAGTTTCACAGTACAAGTCTTTCAATCACTGGTCTTCTCACACTATATGACTGTCTGGGGTACTGTTTAGTTGCCATTGTGTGAACAATACACGATAGATTGGTAACGGGGCGGGGGTCACACATTAGTTTACATCTCATTAGAAATAATCATTTCATTCAGTGATACAGGAGATATTTCCTGGGCATTGGTGATGCATTTGTGCTTCTCTTAGACTTGTCTTGGATAATGCACATTATGCACACTATTTGATTGTTATGAATTAGCTCAGTTTTGGGGCATTTGACAATGATTTCAATGGAAGTTAGGGTGTGCATTGGCAGCATAAACTGTGTAATCAGGTCTACTCACAATCTGATAATAAACCATCTAATCCTAACCATCATCATAAAACCAAAGTAATTTCTTAGAGTCAAGTTAAACTTAGCATTTTTGTACAAATCACTAAGAAGAACGTGCGTATTAAGGATACATTTAATGACCATCACGATTTGGCACATTTCATGTGAGTTTTTCTTAGTTTCCACCTAAACATTGAAATCATATTTAGGGACAGAAACAGCATATACTTCATTTCACTATCAGTCATGGACTGTCCCCCACAGAGTCCAGACCTTAATATTATAGAGGCAGTATGTAGTTGTCTTTTTTTTTTACTTTCTGTTTGTATCTTTGCTAAATCTTATCTAAAACACCAGAGCTACTGATGGTCTAAGGCTTTTGTATGATACTGTACTTCATCATTGGATAAATATGCATGTCAGTGGATAAATATTGACAAATTATCATAATGATTCTTAAATTAAAATTTTTAATTGACTGCGGCACTTCATCCATTCATTCATTTTCTTGTCGGCTTTGTCCCTTTTATTAATCCGGGGTCGCCACAGCGGAATGAACGCTAACTTATACAGCATTTGTTTTACGCAGCGGATGCTCTTCCAGCTGCAACCCATCTCTGGGAAACATCCATACACACTCATTCGCAACTGTGGCACTTTGATTTTATTTTACTGTGGCACTTTTTATGACTGTAAAAATGTGTAAAAAAGTGATTACTTGGGGGAAAAAGTTAAAAAGGAAAAATTTATTTTACTTGATTATTAACTTATAACTGTTAAGTTCGCTTAACTTATTTTTTTTAGAATTATGCACATACAGTAGTTCATTTACTAATTCATTTTAAGGCAGGGGTGCCCAAGCTTTGTTTTAAGAAGGGCCAAAATCCAAGCTTGATTGAGAGCTGTGAGCCGAAAGTAAACATTGCCTACTGTATTAGGTTGCCATGGGTAATTTACTAATTTATTTCATAAAATGGAAAAATAAATTGGAAAAAAAAATCTTCCCTATTTACAAATGCATTCTTATTTTTCTAAAATGTATATTATTTTAACAAACCTATTACAATAAATCAATACAAAAAATTATCTTATTAAACAATGGAGTTCAATGGCAAATACACTAGTCATGCTTAATCAGGTTTTGTCTTGATTTTCATGCTGATGTCTTCTGCTTTGTCCCCTATTCATTAAGTGACAATATGTACATTTTTTTTTAATCTGATAAATTTCATTTAAATTTATTTAATACATTTCCAGCAAATGTTTTACGCAGCGGATGCCCTTCCAGCTGCAACCCATCTCTGGGAAATCTGATAAATTTACAACATTTAATTAAAACATTTACTTTCAGTTTGCTTTTTTTTGTCACTCAGCAATAAAACAATCAAACGAAAGGTTACGTTAAAATAGAAATGAGAATCTCTGTTAAAGGCATTCCTTAAAACCACTTCTCAATCATTTTCCGTCTGGCGGGCCAAATCAAAGGATACCGCGGTTTGGGCATCACTGTTTTAAGGCAATGGGTTTGCTCATATTTTTAAAGTAAAGTCAACAAACCGCTTTTTACAGTGTGATTGCACACAGTTGACGTTAATTATTAGCCTTCTTGTGAATTTTTGTATTCTTTTTCAAATGTTTCCAAAATTATGTCTAACGGAGGAAAGAATTTTTCATGGTACTTGCGATAATATTTTTTGTTATGAAGAAAATTTTATGTGTTTTATTTAGGCTAGAATAAAAGCCGTTTTTAAGTTTTTTAAACCATTTTAAGGTCAATATTATTAGCCCCCTTTTTATTCGCAATATTGTTTTTCAATTGTCTACAGAACAAACCATCGTTATACAGTGATTTGCCTAATTACCCAACTTGCATAATTAACCTAATAATTAACCCTCTCAGACCCGAATTGTGTTCCAAGTTTTGGAAGAATGTATAAGTATGTTTTCACAGTTCTTGAGGCTCCTATAAATGAGACCAAAAAATAATAATAAAAATTCAACAAACTTCAATATTTTTGTCCATTTCAATGGACAACAGGTCAGAACAGTTGTTCTTCCTGAACATTATACCAACATAAAACACTAAAATAACACACATGATTGCTGGTATATAGATAAGTATAAATATTATACAGTATAATATATAAAGTTCAATCAGCATTACTGGGGATTCAATTTCAGTTACAGATTTTGAACCTGTTGAACATCCTAATGGACAGACATAATTGAAAAAATCCTGATCTAAAGCTTGCGATGTTACAAAAGATTTTAAACTTTTAATTAGTAAGCGCAATCCCTTTTTTTACATGCAATCTATGAAATATTGGCAAACATATCAATAAATCTGAATAAAAACATTGTAAATGTGGCTTACGGATTGTCCACGCTCATGGACTGCAGACTTTAAATAAGATGAAATGCTCAGGAACCACAAAAAACATAGGCTGACGTGATGTCCATTATAATGGACACAGGGTCTGAAGGGGTTAAGGCTAGTAATTAAGAAGGCCTGATAATTCTGATTTCAACTATATGTAAAACTCGTTATTGATTCTTGATACCTGATTCATTTGCTTGTAAATATAAATGCTTACCGTAACACATGATTTTATGTTTGTTTTAAAGCTCTTTTAAATATTCCTTGTTTAGATCATCGATCCGTTTGTGGAAGTGGAGATTATTGGGCTACCGGTGGATTGCTGCAAAGAGCAAACCAGAGTGGTTGACGACAATGGTGAGAGTGCAATATCCCAATGACAGATTTTATATTACACACACCAACCACAAGAACAACACAGCTTGCAATTGAACCAGTAATTGTTTGGGGATTGGTCATTAAAGTGCCATTAAACTGTGAAGCCATTACCTGTGAGTGTTCATTTGTTTGGAAGCGCTAGATCTAACCTCGAAAGCCAATCTTTTGGACTGTAAACATTTCAATAATTCATGAACTCAATTTACATTTAAATCGGCACCTTTTTTGCCAGAACAACTCATAGGTGATCAGTGGAGAACATGACATTGTGGTTTGAAGTTTCATTTTAGTTTATTTCGTAAGGAATTGGAAGTTGTTTGGTTTTGTAGTGCTGATCGGAATTTTACCTTTATTTATTTGTTTGTTTGTTTGTTTGTTTGTTTATGTAGGATGAAACCTGTAAAAACAATAAATAATAAATATGCAAATAAATAAATTATTTAATTAATTTATAAATTAATCAATTCCTGCATAAATGAAACAATAAATCAAAAAATTACACAAATAAATAAATAAATTAATTAATAAATAAATATAAAAATCCACAAATTTCTGCATAAATTAAACAATAAATAATTAAATGCGCACATAAATAAATAAGAATACACAAAAATCCACAAATTCTTGCATAAATTAAACAATAAATAATTAAATACGAAAATAAATAAATAAGTATATGTAAATTCATAAATATCTACATAAATAAAACAATAAATAAATAAATGCACATATAAATAAATAAATAAATAAATAAGTGTATATAAAAATCCACAAATTCCTTCATTAATAAAACAATAAATAATTAAATGCGCAAAAAATAAGTATATATAAAAATTCACAAATTTCTGCATAAATAAAAACAATTAATAAATAAATAAATATGCAACTTAATAAATAAAAATATACAAATATCCACAAATTCTAGTATAAATAAAACATTAAATAATAAATATGCAAATAAATAACAAATTCACAAATTTATAAATAAAAATTCACAAATCCCTGCATAAATAAAACAATAAATAATTAAATGTGCAAAAATATAAATAAATCTATTAAAAAAATTGCACATTTCTGCATATAAATAAATAAATAGATATGCAACTAATTTAATATACATATATATATATATATAAAATATATATATAAAATTTCAACTAAAATATTCCGGCATAAATAATTAATAGTGCGGGCAGTAAAAATAATTAAAGATAGGACACGAATGTTGGGGGAATAAGAAAATGCTTTTGCAGGTTTCGTCCTCCATATTTATTTATTTATTTGTTTGTTTATTGTTGTGTCTACTATATTTTTGAAGTTGACTCTATTTTGGATGCTGTCAAATGCAGACTATATAAAGGAACACGTAGATGTAATAACCCTGAGATAGTGTGCAGTACAGGCTTGGTAATGGGATCTATTTATTTATTTATTTGTCTATACTGCTGAATGAAGTGTCAGAAAGGGCTATAATTTTAAAGTGGCTGAAATTGGCATGATTTTTAGATGGGATTTGTTTATAGGAGCCACTTAAAAACAACATGTAAAACAAGAATAACAGTGGCCCAAGAACAGAGCCATGGGGGACCCCAGAGGTTTTTCAGTACAGACCCTTTATTCTGGACGTATTCTGTATCTGCTTGTTAAATGTGTTAAATACAATGAACAATTTCAGGAGAATAACTTTCGATTAATTTATTCAGCCCCTCTGAAGCGAGCAATTTCAGTTAAGTGGCCTATTTTGTGTGTTTTGTGAAGGTCGGGCAGGTAATTTTGTTTGAGTGTAACTGGCAGGTGGAAACGAACGTTCTGACAACTCCAATAGTTTCATCCATTACATAATTTCTCCCTAAATTAGGCCTGCTCACACCTCCTCTTCTCTCTTTCTTTCTCAGGATTCAATCCTATGTGGGAAGAAACACTCGTCTTCACTCTGCACATGCCAGAGAACGCTCTCATACGCTTTCTGGTGTGGGATCATGATCCGATTGGCCAGGATTTCATTGGTCAGAGGACCATCGCCTTTAACAGCATGATTCCCGGTATCAAATTTCTGTTATATAAAAGAAAATAACTGATCTCTCAGGCCTTTTTTAGGCCTATGCATTTTTTGGTCTCACTTTACAGTGCATACGGAAAGTATTCATAGCGCTTCACTTTATCCACAATGGTTTATTCTCATTCCAAAATGGATGGAATTCATTTAATTAATTGATTATATATATTTTTTGGGATTAAATACATTTATTGAATAAGCCTGGCACACCTGTCTTTGGGAATTTTTGCCAATTCCTCTTTGCAGTACCTTTCAAGCTCTATCAGTTTGGATGGAAACCAACAGTGTAGAGCCGTTTTCAGATCTCTCCAGAGATGTTCAATAGGATTTAGGTCTGGGCGCTGGCTGGGCCACTCAAGGTCATTCACAGAGTTGTCATGAAACCACTCCATTGATATTTTGGTAGTGTGCTTTGGGCAGTGTTGGGAGTAACGTGTTACAAAAGTAATGTATTACAGTCATGTATTACATTTTCCTGTAACGCAGTAGTGTAAGGCATTACTAATGCATTTTCAGTAATATTTTGCTCGGTACATGTTCAGTAACAACAAACTTTTCGACCGCAAGACATTAACAAATAAAAATAGCGCAGTTCTATTTCCTGTTCGTGGTCAGTGAATATACGCGCGGCGTGTGTTGTCATCAATCTCACTCTGGCTATTGCAACTTTTTACTTTGAACGCGGAATGATTTCAGCCTGTGAGCTGGAGGTCCGAGGCTATTGACTCAGCCCGGTGCGCAGTAATGTTAAGCCCTAACGCACAGCAGAAAAGCGGCAAATTGATGAAAACGGCAGAAGACAGTACATCCGCAAGATGGACGTAAGTGCATATGGTGTTATTTTTACTGACAAACGTATTCATGTAAAACGAGCGAGCGAACGCGTCAGTGTTTGCTCTGTTCGTGGGCAAAACTCCTCACGTGCACTCAAAACACGGCTGCTCCGTCAGATGATGCAGACTCACATTGTCATTATGGGGTATTGTGTGTAGGATTTTGAGGAAACAAATTCATTTAATCCATTTTGGAATAAGACTTTAACATAAAAAAAATGTGTAAAAAGTGAAGCGCTATGAATATACTCGCATTGTATATTAGGTGGCCTTAACTAATATGCACTTACACTGAAATGAAACATATGTTACAATTTAATTATTTGTAAATGCATGTTTGCACTTATGATTGATTAAATACATCTGTGATGAATGTCTGTAATTGCACTACTGACCATCCCTTACACCTTTAAAACCTACCCATACCACCAAACCTGTACCCGTATCCCACCTCAAGAGCACCAGAAGTGTTCTGCAATACCTTATCAATACTGGTACATAGTAGTTCATTCATTCATTCATTTTCTTTGCGAAACATCCATACACACTCATTCACATTCATACACGATGGAGAATTAGCCTACCAAATTCACCTATACCACATGTCTTTGGACTTGTGGGGGAAACCGGAGCACCCGGAGGAAACCCACCGGGAGAACATGCAAACTCCACACAGAAATGCCAACTGACCCAGCCGAGGCTCGAACCAGCCTTCTTGCTGTGAGGCGAACGTGCTACCCACTATGCCACTGCGGCGTCTACATAGTAGTTAAGACCACATAATATAAAGTGGCACCCATTTTTGAAAGTGTTTTGTACAGCATAGTGCTGCTCAGTTCCTGAATATCTGCTTGTGTCTCATTGTCAGGTTACCGCCATGTGTATTTGGAAGGCATGGAGGAAGCTTCGATCTTTGTTCATGTTGCAGTGAATGACATCACCAGTAAGGTGAGCGAAAGATGTTTTCTCTATTGCTATTATATGTCAACGACTGTATCTGACATTAATCTGCATGGTTATGATTGTGTTAAAAGACTATGGAAAGTCTCAAACGTCTAGCTGTTTTGAGTTACACAAATTATTCTAATATGCCATTTTAAATATTTTTAAAAGTAATTTCTCTTATACACAAAATATACTCCACAGCCTAATTTAAAGGGGACCTATTATGCAAAAATCACTTTTATAAGGGGTTAAACACAGTTGTGTGGCGACAGCATGTAAATATTAAGAAAAAAATCTGTTTATTTTGTTGTTTAATAATCAAACTACATAAAAACAGTCATGGAGAAACGCATAGATTGACATTCTCCCTTTGTACATGTAATCATAGGGGGAAGGGCCCGCCCATTAGTTAAGATCTCTCCCTCATTAGCATAAACCGCTCTGAGTGAGAAGTAGCCATTAAGCCTAGTTTATACTGGACACGTCCTCTAGTTCGCTTGAGTGCGCGCGGCAAATATGATGTCATCACGGAGTTTCCGGATGTTCGCTTTGGGTGCGTGCGACATGATTTCGGCTGGCGGAGCGCATCGTATTTTTTGAGACTCGAGCAAACAGTGCGTGCGGCGCCGCGTCTGATTTGAGTTGTATATGAATCACTTTGAAGAGATTTTGTCTGAAACAGGTACGAATGTAAAGATATATTTATGACCAGTGATCATAGAGATAACCAGATGATCAATAATTCTTGGCTAGAAATTGCAACAGCAGTAATAAAGGAGGAAAGTTTTTGTTAAAAGGTTTAGAAAAACCTGAGGGATAAGTTTATTACAGCCAAAAGAGGCCAAAGGAGACACAGGTACACAATTAAAGAATATGTTTTTTCACCATTCATAGGTTTGACACTGATGTATATATTACAATTGAATTTAAAACAATTTAATAGTTACAAAACTATAATGAAGTAACAAATTATTTCTTTGATAACTGGACGGGAATATTCGAACCAATCGGTTTACAACATGATGCCGTTTTTCTAGGCTTTGTGGTGATAATGGTCAGGAATGTTGGATTATTATTGCCTTTTTAGCATAAGAAGAGGACAGAAACTAGCCAGACAGTAATGTGTGAATTGTGGAGCGGCTAAGTAAATAAAATAAAAAAAACTGTATTATTTAGTAAGTGTACTTATTGCTTTTATTCTTGCCATAATAAAAAATATATTTAGGAACCCATGTTCCGATGTCATTAATATTTTAATACACTTTAATAGATAAATCTGTCCGAGATATGAACAAAAGCAAGTGATGCATCAAAGTTTGATTAAAAAAATCTTGAATGGTTACAAAAATCTTTATAATCATTAAAATAATTTATTAAAAAAAAAATGTTTAATAAACATCAATAATATTAATGTTATGACGTAGTTCCTAAAACGTTCTACTTCTCTGTTTATCCGTCTGACTTTATGGTCAGTTTCATTTGACCGCCCCCTGTCGTTTTAAAGAATATCACAACGGTGAACGCGTCGAGTATAAAAGCCTCATCCGTTTCGCGAGTTGCGCGCGCACTTTTTTTTTAAAAAAGCGTTGGGAACATAATCTCACTTGAATTTAAAGTCATCAGAAAGACACATTTTGGATCAAAGCCTCAAGGGCGCAGTTTCAAACAGTTATAAAAAAATATTTGTGTGGTATTTTGAGCTGAAACTTCACATACACACTCTAGGGACATCAGAGACTTATTTTATATCTTGTGAAAAGGGTCATAATAGGTCTCCTTTAAATTCATAATTCTAGCAAATTAATCTGATTTGTGTGAAAATCTTAAACTCCACTTGTTTTTATTCTTCTACAAATGATTAGCAAAGAAAAATACTTCACAATATTTTAACCCTCAACCTCAGTAGTCATAAATAAATAACGTGAATGGTTTTAATTTGTAAAAGAAATGTACATTTGGTTCCCAAGTGATGTTTAAACGAGCAATACAATTTTCACAGTATTTCCTTTAGTGTTTTTTTTGTCTTTTTTTCTGAAGAAGTCTTATTTATTTTAGTTTGGTTGGAATAAAGGCAGTTTTTAAAATTGTATTAGCCCCTTAATTATTAGATTGTTGTTGTTGTTGTTTTTTGACTGGCTACAGAAAAACCACCATTGTCCAATGGCTGAACTAATTTTGATAATTTGCCTAGTTAATCTTATTAACCGACTGTAGTTAAGCCTTTAAATGGCACTTTAACCTGAATACTAGCTTTATATAATATTATATAAGTGTACGCTACCTGACAAAAGTCTTGTTGTTGATCCCAGTTGTTAGAGCAACAAATAATAACTTGACTTCAAGGTGATCATTTGGAAAAGTGGCAGAAGGTAGATTTTTCAGATGAATCATCTGTTGAACTGCATCCCAATCATCACAAATACTGCAGAAGACCTATTGGAACCCACATGGACCCAAGATTCTCACAGAAACCAGTCAAGTTTGGTGAAGGAAAAATCATGGTTTGAGGTTACATTCAGTGTGGGGGCGTGCTAGAGATCTGCAGAGTGGATGGCAACATCAACAGCCTGAGCTATCAAGACATTTGTGCTGCCCATTACATTACAAACCACAGGAGAGGGCAAATTCTTCAGCAGGATAGCGCTCCTCATACTTCAGCCTCCGCATCAAAGTTCCTGAAAGCAAAAAGGTCATGGTGCAGCAGGATTGGCCAGCCCAGTCACCAGACATGAACATTATTGAGCATTTCTGGGGTAACATGGAGGCGGCATTGATGAATCCAAAGAAGAGGAACTCTGGGAGTCCTGCATGAATGATTTCTTTGGCATTCCAGATGACTTTATTAATTATTTATTGTTAATTACATTATTTGAGTCATTGCAGAGATGTATGGATGCAGTCCTCCAAGCTCATGGGAGTCATACAGAGTATTAATTGTTTTCCACTGCACCATGACTTTATATTCTGTATTCTACAATATTTATGTTAAGTGACAAGACTTTTGTCTAAGTAAAATCAAGGCATGATCATATTTTATTTAGCTAAAATAAGCGTAATCTAGAGGCCTTTGCCTTTCAAATAACCACTCGTTACAACCGAGGTCTGCAGAAGAGCATCTCTGAACGCACAACATGGCCAACCTTGAGGCGGATGGGCTACAGCAGCAGAAGACCACACCGGGTGCCGCTCCTGTCAGCTCAGAACAGGAAACTGAGGCTACAATTCACACAGGCTTACCAACACTGGACAGTAGAAGCTTGGAGAAATGTTGCCTGGTCTGATGAGTCTCCATTTCTGCTGCCATATTCTAATACCAAACGATCCACGAGACGTCAAGTTATATGTTGTTGCTAGAACTTGAATAGACGACAAGACTTTTGTCAGGTAGTGTATATATAAGTTGACTTGAACACTAAATGCAACTGAGAAAACATATCCTGAAACTATGAACAATTATGTTGGCCTACTATAACCGGCAATTTTCTGTGGTGGACTATTTTATTTTATTTGTATTTTTTTATACCATAAGTTAATATTAAAGGTCAGATTATCTAAAACTGTATATGTCCATATCAAAATCTCGATTTGCTATGAAAAGTAAAGTACAACGTTTGTATTCTATTCATGCAAAGTGCTTCATGACGTTGCTCACTGCTTAAATATGTCACGCTTCTGTCCATAATCTGTGGCCTAAACATTCAGCGTCAACAGCAAATGTTCTTTGTGTAGTTTGTCTGTTTTTCCCCCCTCTACCTCTTGCTCTTTTTCTTACTTCTCTTTCTCTTATGTTTGTTATTTCAGTGCACCCATCTTAGTCCAAAAGCTGTCTATAGAGGCAGGAAATTGTTAGGATCCTCGTTCAAAACTCAGGTGTAGTGAGACCCAATCAGCACCCCCTGCATGTTCCCTGCAAACCCCCTCCAATCCCCTCCAGTTGAGCGGCTAAGCCCCGATTCATTTGCTAGCTTTCACCATGCCAACTCATGCAAAATGAGTTGTGACATAATTGTGACTTCCTTTCCTTGGCTGCATTCTCATTGACCCCTAAAAAGCAGATCCAGTGTCAGTGTCAATATAGCAAGCGACAGCGTTCACTCCTATTTCACTTAACTCAGGGCATTTAAGGCCATGATATGCATTTGGCTGCCTTGCTCACAGTAACAGAGCTGCACCCGAGCTAGACGGTCCGAAAGAGAAATGCGTTGATTTTTGGTTTGTAAAGTGTGTTACATCCTCTCTATTCCTATCCGAGATTATGAGGGTCTACTTTGAAGGCTGGAGATTAGCAGGTACTTTTTATATTAAGAGATGGATGCTGTTATTGTGTCGACTAGCATAAATGCTTCCACAAATAAATGCATGAGACGAAATGATGGAGATCTAATGGCTGACAGCGCTTTGAAGTTCCACATGGATCTACTTGAACATGGTTCATGAAATGACACTGGGTATTATGCAGAGAAACCAAGAAAATGACTAGCTTTAGTTGTTTTATTTCAGGTAAAATGTCTGATTTTATGATTATTAGCTTAATATAATGATTTTAATATAATGATAACTTGCTTTTCTGACAAGCCAGTCATTGCTTCCATTGCTTGAGCAGATAACCCAGTGTCATTTTTCCTAACAGATATGGTTTGACATGAATATCCTATCACCTTTCACTCTACATTTAATCTCATTTCACAGTTATTAACATTACACCCCACAAATTCCCGATACTGTCTGCATCTTCGTGTTTAGTGGTGTGTGTTGATCACCCACATTTGTCTGTTGATTCCAAATTCTGCTACATTTGTGGTAACTTTGGTTATTTGAAGATCATTGTTGTGCTTTCTAATGGTAACATATTTAATATAGCATTGAAACATTATATTAGAACAGAACTTAGAATTGAACATATATATATAGACTGTGCAAAAGTCTTAGATTTGTTGTTGTAGTAGTGGTAAAATGACCACATATAGTTTTTTTAGGTTTCACCTAAACATTGAAATCATATGTGGTGACAGAAACAGTATACTGCATATCACTGACAGTCATGGACTGGCCTCCACAGTGTCCAGACCTGAATATTATAGAGGCAGAATGCAGTTGTGTTTTTTTTTTTGTTTGCTTACTATTTGTATCTTTGTTCAATTTTATCTAAAGCCAGAGCTACTGGTGGTCTAAGACTTTTGCGTGATACTTTGTCATTGTTTAAATATACATGTTACATGTTAGTGGATAAATATTGACAAATTATCATAATGATTCTAAAAATAAAACTGATTATTTATGTTGTCAGCAACTTTAATGTTATAACTCGGGTATAATTTTATTAACTGAACACAACTTATTAATATTTTTTATTTAGTTTTGGTTAAAGGGTTAATTCACCCAAAAATAAAAATTGTGGCATTAATTACTCACCGGGCACCACGGTGTCGTAGTGAGTAGCACCTTCACCTCACAGCAAGAAGGTCGCTGGTTCGAGCCTAGGCTGGGTCAGTTAGCATTTCTGTGTGGAGTTTGCATGTTCTCCCCGTGGTTGCGTGAGTTTCCTCCGGGTGCTCCGGTTTCCCCCAAAGACATGTGGTATAGGGGAATTGGGTAAGGCTAAATTGTCCGTAGTGTATGAGTGTGTATGGATGTTTCCCAGAGATGGGTTGCAGTTGGAAGGGCATCCGCTGCGTAAAACAAATGCTGGATAAGTTGGCGGTTCATTCCACTGTGTCGCCCCCAGATTAATAAAGGGACTAAGCCAAAAAGAAAATGAATGAATAATTAATCACCCTCAGGTCGGTCCAAACCGCTGAGATGTTTGTTCGTCTTCAGAATGCAAATTAAGATATTTTACATGAAATCCAAGATCCCTCATCCTCCATTGACAGCAGCGATCTTGATAGCAAAAAAAAAAAACATCCTCAAAATAGGCCATATGCTTTCAGGAGTTCAATCAGTATATTATCAAGCTACCAGAATACTTTTGTGCGCAGATAAAAAAATAAAAAACTTTTTTTTTTCCTCAGTGTCAGTATAGGGTGCACGTTGACATAAACAAACAAACTAATTTGAACATTATTACATTTAATTTGTTTAAATTCAGCCCATATAAACTGTTTGCACAATTTTACAAAAACATTTTTTTTGTGTGTACTTGACCGCACCTCTGATGTATTACCTTGGATGGGCTTGTGCTTTGCTTCAAACAAAGGAAGTTGTATGCGGGCATTCTGGGCATATGCATCAGTGTACAGTGCTCTCAAGCCCATGCCCTATACCAAGGGTGCCCAAACTCAGGTGTGTTGAAGCAGGTTGGAGCTAAACTTCAAGGAATGAGTTTGGGCACCCCTGTCCTATACAGTAGTTTTTTAGTTTTATTTGTACGCAAAGATATTCTCATTGCTTGATAATATTCAGATTGTACTGAAAACACTGTTTTTGGTCCCTTTCTGGATTTTGAATGCGTCAAATCTTTTGCTGTCTATGGAGGATCAGAGAGCTCTCGGATTTTATTTAAAGTATCTTAATTTGTGTACTGAAAATGAACAAAAGTCTTAATAAGACCTTTTATTTGGTAATTAATAACAGAATATTTATTTTTGGGAGAACTGAAAATGTAGTAAGTTTGAAAAACACTTGTGAAGGGCATTGAGGAATGATTAGCTTCCCAATCTGATGTAGGTGAAGTAGTCATCTCATAGATTCATATTGCCTACCCTTCTTTCTTATATCCCTTTGCAGGCTCGAGCAGTCAGTGGTATAAAAGGACTCTTTCACAGAAACCCAAAGCAAGCATCTCTCGACAGCCATGCTGCTGCTCTGCTCAACCGTAAGAGTACCTTCGGTGCTCACCTCCTGCGCCGCACAGCCAGTGCCCCCACCAAGGGCCAACCCAAAGTCAAGAGGGGCTTCCCTGAGATCTCCATTGACACGAAAGATTGCAGCTCGGATGGCGCCAGTGAGGAGCGGGAATCTGAAGAGGGGCCACTTGTCCACCACAATGGAGATACTGCGTCTGCAAAGTCATGGGGTCAAGGCACCAACGGGCAGCTTCACCCTGATGACAGAAAAGGTAAGAGTTCTTTCATTCACCCTGAGCTCCATGCTCACCGAAACAGGGGCGCGATGAGTGAACCTCTGAAGCGAGCCAACAAGTTGCGTCTCCAGGATCCACTGGATGAAAAGCCAGGTGTTTTTGCACGTGTTGCAATAAACAGCTCTGGGAAGATTGGGATGACTTCCAATTGCATAAAATGTGTAATTGGCACCAAGGAAAGTCCCATTTTAGATAGAAAGATTACCCAGACCACTACTCCTCCTCTTAGACCTCAAAGGGTATGTCGGTCTCCTACAACTTCAAGACAAGTTCAACCAGAACCCATTCCTAAACCTCAAGCCTTGGCCCAACCTGACTCAAAGTGCAAACCAGAGCCACAGATTCTTCTGAAGCCCGTACCTTTACCACGATCAAGAGCAAAGGCCAGACAAACATTGGCTGCTCAACCTCTTCCACCTCCTGAGGACCCCAATGTCAGAAACGCTCGCTCATGTAGTGTTCCACGCAGACTCTTCCAGTCCCCATCCACACCACCTCCTCCAGTTCCAGACACCAAAACAAGCCTTTTTCAGCAATTCGCGGCTCCACCCAACTACGGCAGCAACTGCAACGTGACCAGATCTGTGAATGAAGTTGCCAGGTTGTCTGACAGCGACTCCAGCAGTTGCGACAGTTTGGGCAGTCTCGATCTCCCCACCGTCTTCCCACCACGAGGAATGGAGAACCGAAAGCGGGCCGCGGGAACACTGCAGCGCGAGATGAACGCCCTGTTTGCCCAGAAAATGGAGGAGATCCGAAGTAAATCCCCCTTGTTTTTCGATGGTGAGGTGCTTGTAGTTAGATGTTTAGGATGTCCCAGTGCTTCAGTAGGATAGATTCTAGTAGTCTGTGATGGAACCCAGTAAAGACCTTGGATGATGTGGATCTCAGTGGGATCTCTGGGATGTCACGGAGAGGATCCTGATGTTGTAGAGAATCCTTAATATTAGGAATTGCTGATGTAGTTTTATTGTGCTCTTGCTCACCATCTCGCCTTAGTTCCTGTGTCCTTCAATTAATATCCTGAAACTGAAATCGAATGCGAATGGCGCTGCATGATGACTTTGAGGGCATTTGTCAATGTTTCTTTGTGGTTTTGACTTTATTTGCTTGTGAAATTGTTGTAAATCAAGGTTTTAGAAACAATATACAGTATGAGCCGTAAGTAGTAGCCGTAAGCAATGTTTCAAATTGCTGTGTTTATATTCGCCAAGATATCAAAGTGTAAAAACAGGTGACCTCTAGGAATATTCAAATTACCTCTAGGAATATGCTAATTAAAATTACTTCATAAATGTCCCATGGTCCCATAGTTATGAAAAGTCTAAAAATATAAGGACATTTTAAAACTATAAAATAAAATGATTTAAAGCTGCTGTATGTACGTTTTTGACTCTTCTAAAGTTACCTTCTAAAAATTTAAATATAATGTAAATTGGATCAAAAAATATAATAAAATATAATAAAAATGCTGAGATATATTTGCAGATATTGATCTGATAAACAATGCTGAAGTCAGATATTCTGCTTTGAAAATGTGCGTTACGTGCCAGAATATCTGTCTTTGTTTTGGTCTCTCTAACCTGCCCGATGCTAGTTTAGCCAATTATATTTCTAGGTTGCCTTGGTGGAAAACAGCGTATTTTATTCATTCAGTTAGTAAGGCTCTCTAAGTATGGATCTGCGACTGAAATACGACCTCTGGTGGACAGTAGCAAACTTCAACCTGAGATGCAGATTCAGAGTTCCACATGAGGTGGTTATTAATTATCAAATAATATAAATATTACAAATGTTGACATTAGGTGAGCAGGTTACATTGTAACCCGTGGCCTAACAACACGCTACGTGATGAGATTTGCAGTGATAGGCAATTAAGCTGTTTGCCCAGACAAAATATGACATAAATTTAAATACAGCCATTCAGAAGCATAGAATAGTGCACTCACTGCACTCCAGTGAAATGGTAAGGTTTATAGTCTAATTAATATACTGTATATTAAACCTTTTTAAAGTTATTTAATGTACATGCTGAATCACTGATATGTGTTGGCTTACACTGAGTCACTGTTGTAAACTCGAGTGCAATACCTAGTTCAACCACTGGGTGTAAAACTTACATACTGCTTCTTTAATACAAGAGATCAAATTCATATTAACACACATGCACACACACATGTTGTTTAACCTGAGATTTTTCCAACACATTTGTAAACAATAGTAAGTTTATATTCTAATATAAAACTAATTAATAGTTACTTTATTTAGTCTTTGCCATGATATTGACAATGTACATATTTTTGCAAGATAGCAGTGCTAGTCAGCTTAAAGTGCAGTTTAAAGGACATAAATAGGTTATTATTAAGTTAACTAGGCAAGTTAATGGATTGAAAATACTAATTTTTTAAGACCGATAAGAGTATTGCCATTAAAATTGTTTAAAAAAATGTTTTCATGCCAAAGTTAAATAAGATTTTTTTCAAAAGAAAACAAAATGATAGAAAAAAAGATATATATAAAAAAATAACACAGGAGGCCTAATAAGTTCATAAACTGTATATATCAAATATGTTATTTTTGTGTATGTGTGAAGAAGTAATTCAAATGTAATGTACATGAGGTGTAGGGAACATTGCCAGTTAAATGTTTTGTTATATAAGTTTTCTTGCAGTCACAAGACCGAGAGGGTCACAGGACTCTTATGTAAGTAGTTAGAATGTGTCCCAAGTGCTTTAGCAAGCAGACACAAACCAGATGTTTGACCACTGGAACATTCTAGAAATCACTGGTTGGGAATATTGACTAGCTGTTGTTCTACTGCTGTATTAGAGGAGAGGGAATTCATCATATGACTTATGAATGAGAGGGTGTTAGCTGCGTTTTTCTATTCCTAAAGGTACCATAGATTCTCAGCTCCTTGTGTGCTAGCCCTCTTAGTCCTCACAACTGTTTAGATCTTTAAACATTAACCTTCCTATGATGACACGCTTTATTGTCTCTATAATTCCATATTAGAACAAAGCTCGAATGATTTTCCTGATGTACTGCACCACCTCCTTCCTCTTTACACAAAGTCCTTCTGTTTCACTCTGCATTTCTCCTGTTAAGATGCTTGTTTGTTCCTTCCTTCTTGCATGCTTTCTGTCCTTAGTGCAAAACTGAGGGGCTGACCAATTACCAGGTAAAACGATTTATTAGCATTTTGCTTAAGCTTGTCTTTTCTTTTACTTTTAATGTATGTCTTTGTCGTAATGACGCGTTATATACACTACCTGACAAAAGTCTTGTTGCCTATCCAAGTTTAAGGAACAACTAATAATATCTTAACTTCTAGTTGATCATTTGGTAACAGAAGTGGCTGATATGAAAGGCAAAGGCCTCTAGATTACGCTTATTTTAGCAAAATAAAATATGATCATGCCTTGATTTTGAATTATTTAATTAAGACAGTAAGGTCTGACTTTGCTGAGACAAAAGTCTTGTCAAATAATGTACAGTATAGAATATAAAGTCATGGTGCAGTGGAAAGAATTAATATTGTGTATGACTCCCATGAGCTTGGAGGACTGCATCCATACATCTCTGCAATGACTCAAATAACTTATTATAAGTCATCTGGAATGGCAAAGAAAGCGTTCTTGCAGGACTCCCAGAGCTCCTCAAGATACTTTGGATTCATCTTTAACGCTTCCTCCTTCATCTTACCCCAAACATGCTCAATAATGTTCATGTCTGGTGGCTGGGCTGGCCAATCCTGGAGCACCTTGACCTTCTTTGCCTTCAGGAACTTTGATGTAATGTAATGGACAGCACAAATGTCTTGATTCCTTAGGTGTTGCCATCCACTCTGCAGATCTCTCGCACACCCCCATACTGAATGTAACCCCAAACCATGATTTTTCCTTCACCAAACTTGACTGATTTCTGTGAGAATCTTGGGTCCATGCGGGTTCCAATAGGTCACCTGTAGTGTTCGTGATGATTGGGATGCAGTCTGCCACCTTCTGCCACTTTTCCAAATGATCAACTAGAAGACAAGTTATTATTTATTGCTCTTACAACTGGGATCGGCGACAAGACTTTTGTCGGGAAGTGTTTTCATTATACAATGATTTATAGTATGAATTACATGGTTCTGTGTGTGTTTTTTATACCTATTGCACAGCTTCATATGTATGCCCACAACAAATTTCCTTTAGTGGGATAAAGTATCACTATAACTATATAACATACATGCAAGAGAAACAGCAGTAGTTTAAAGTTGGACGTGTCAGTATTTATTTTGGTTATGTTTACTGTACCATTGTGGTCCGTTCCGAAATCCTAATGCTACTGAATGCTACTTGAGGAAAGATTTTGGTTATTAATTTTTGGACTTTTTGTCTGGCAGGTGACAAAATGAGCATTAAAAAGATGCGGTTTGACCTAAATTTGATAGTTTTGGTGTATAAACAACACATTTACCAATAATAGGGGGGTTTACTCAAGAAATCACAAAAGTAATCTGTTGTTTTTTGTGTGTATTAAAGTGTGTTTTCTTATACATGGACTTTTGTGTTTACCATTCAGTTTGATATGACTTTTTTTAAAACCATTCTAATATACTGTATATTAGCATTAAAATGCACTTCTAATGCTAACCATTGGTGGACTAAGCATGTTACGTGTTTGCAGCCTAATTGCGTCATAAGGTTTGGTTTTGTTCAACTGTGCTTTAAGCTGAAGTGTGTGTTTTTATGATGAAAGTACAATATTGAGAGAGCTTTAAGCCATTTAATAGTGTAAAACCTGTGTATTTTTGTAGTCTAACAAAAAAGACACAACCAGTGTTGTATAAATGCAATGAAAATTCAGTCACCGTTCACTTACCCTCGAGTTGTTTTAAAGATGTATGAGTTTCTTTCTTCTGTTTAACACAAAAGATGATATTTTGAAAAGCGTTGTAAATCCGACAGTTGTCAGTATCCATTGTAGGAAAACATACCATGGAAACTAATGGCTACCTTCAATTGTTTGGATTTCAACATGCTTCCGAATCCATTGTGTTTTGTGTTCTACTAAAGAAAATCATAGCGGTTTGGAACAAGTGTAGAGGGAAGTAAATGTTGGCAGAATTTTCAGGTTTTGGCTGAAAAATCTCTTTAATCTATAACCAATGTGGTAAATAACTAGCTATGAAGATAATGTGTTACACTAATTACACACTTCACCTTTATTTTATTTAACTCTTTGTTGTTGCAAGATGTGCTCTACTGTATGTCAATCTGATTCATGTGCAAAATTAATTTGCCGTCTGTTGTTGGCTTTGTTTGGCATCCATGATATATTTTATGCAGTCTTTAGGCTGATTTATACTTCTGCTTCAAACGCACGTGGATGGTCCGTCGCAGCCTGCACTGAAAAAAATTATGTCCGCAAAATTGTTGCAAACAATTTATGTGTTGAATTTAAACAAACTAATAAAATTTAGGAATGTTCAACTTAATTTGTTACTTAACTTAAAATCAACCCAAATAAATAGTTTACAACCACTTAATTAAAAAAAAATTTAAACCAAGGAATCATCTCGGAATCATCTCGGAATCATTTTTTTCAGTGTGCGTACGGTCGCATAGTTCTCACCGCGGCTGTCGCCAGTGCTAACGCGCACCTCTCGCAAAATGTAACTACACGTCGCAACGACACGTAGCTCAAGCTCTGTGATTGGTCAGCTTGGTAGCGCTGACAAGTGTGGGCGGGGGTGAGAGCCGTACGTACCCGTTGGAACGAGTGTTTACAAGTGTCGAGTCCTGTTAAGGAGCTCCTGGTAGAAACTGTTGCTTTGTTTACCTTATTATTAAAGTTGTTGCATGTCTGCCAGTTACCGTCTCAGAACAAGCGAGATTTAGCTACTTAATATAAATAAAGGTAGCGTTCAGAAAAAACAAAACACCAGCGAAGAAACTCTATACAGAGAAACAACATAACCTACTGCCAGCTAGTGTTTCGGAAGTGTTATTGCAGAGCAACACAAACAGCACGCACAAGTATAAACGCACAGCTACGCGCAAGGCAGGCGCCGTGGGTCACGTCAATCACTTGACGCAGAAGTATAAACCAGCCTTTAGGCCGCGGTCACACTAGAGTTTGAGCATGCGAAATTCTGCCGGATGGTGCTGAGAAAAAGAGGCGGAATAAAACAAGATGACGCAACACTTATGAAACACAAGATTACTCCATATTTAAAATTTCTGTAAAGAGATATCAAGTTTCTTCTGGTCTCTCGTGATGCGAAATCGTAGGTCAGAGTTTACTAAAATTGGTTTTCGGAAAGCAACAACATGTCAAAACTTGTTGCTTGAGCTTACGTTTCCAATACGCAATAGTCCAGTGTTTCCTAACCCTGTTGCTGGAGGCACACCAATAGTACATATTTTTGGATATCTCACTTATCTGATGCATTCGTTTCAGGTTTTGGAGTCTCTTCTAATGTTCTAAGAGTTGATTCACGTGTGTTTGATTAGGGAGAGGTTGAAAATGTGCACTGTTGATGTGCCTTTAAGAACAGGCTTGGGAAACACTGGTCTAATCAACGGGATAAAAAGTGCAGTGTGACCGCGGCGTGTATTTTGTGTATTTTAATTGTCACTGAACTATTCGAATGTAATTCATTTTGCTGCTTATGTATTTTCAGAAAATTCTGAAGTGCAGAGTCCAACTCCATCTCTGAACGCCTCATGTCTGGAATCTATCACTGAGGACTTTCAGGAGAACAGCCCTTTGACCTCCACGCAAAGTCCTTTGGATACCTCACCACATTGTCCCTTGTCTTCACCATCCACAGCAATAACGACATCTTCCAACGGGGAATATCTCAGCCCTGTGAAAAATAACGAGGACATCCTGAAATCATTTGCACTAACCCAATCTACAAGTGGTAAGGATTCTGGGAACAGTCCCATAAACTCATCAATTTCCACAAATTACCTTGACATTGGACGCGACACGCCAACTTTTCCTACTTTGGCCGATCGGGCAGATGGAGAGGTTGCACAAAAGACAGTCATCGATCCTAACATTGGCGAAATCAAAACAGGACTGACTCTAGAGATAGATGCCATAAAGGAACCAACTGCCATTCAGAGCTCTCAGAGGATTCAGGCATTGAAGGCAGTGTTTGACAGAGACATTGGACGAAGCATGCAAACAGGACTGAGGACCCCTGTGAGAAGGTCCAAAAGTGAAGGACAAATGAAAAAGGCAGACGGCCCTTCAGTGGTGCCAGAAGTCTGTACTGACGCAACTTTAAACGACAGGCTCTGGAGCAAACTTGACCCCAGCAGCCATCGGGATAGTGTGTCATCGTCTTCCAGCATTTCGTCCAATGACACTGTGATTGATCTGTCCTTGCCCAACCTTTCCAGGAAGAGTCTTACCTGTCTTAGTGCAGCGCGGGATTATTCGGACAACCAGGCTTTGTTGACCAACATCCATCGGTCGACCATTGTAGGATGTGGCGCCTCGCTTGTCAGCAAGAGCAAGTCCAATCCCAACCTGCGGGATGGCGAGATGTGCAATCCGGATGACGATTTGCAACCCAGACCTTTGGTAGCCGATAAAGATCCAATTCGACCCATGCAGAGGCGACACACGTGGAGCAGGTTGTACGTTGAAGGCCTAAAACAGTCATCAACACTTGCTGCTTCTGCAGCCTCCAAGAAGTCAACTACCCTTTCAGCAAAAGACATCGACAGCGACTCAAAGTCCAAAAGTCTCGGAGATCTCACCTCGGACGATATCATCTGTAACTTCGAGAGCAAGTATCGCAGCATTAGCCGCAGTTTCATCGTGAGGCCAAGTCGCCAACATGGGAAAACTCTGAGGAAGCCCCAGAATGATTTCACGGAGCAGCTGAAGAGGCTCACTGATGTGGAACCTCTTACCAGCAAGGACTTTGCTCAGTGCCCGGTAGATTCAGAAGCAGGGCAGGAAGAAGAGGAGATGGCTCCTTTGCGGAGGAGTTCTTCACGGAGCCAGAGCCGCGTGAGATACATCGCTAACCGTGCCAGGCAGGCCCAAGAGAGGCAACGGTTACAAAGCATGAACCGAATGTCTGGGAGCCCCATCGAAGAGCGTGGGAATCCCGAAGGGGCTTGTAGTGTACCCCATAGTCCCTGCACTTGCCTGGATCTTTTAAGCCAGCTTCCACCAGGACCACCCCAACAAAGCCCGCTGAGCCCGGACAATGAGGTCTTCTTTATGCTCAGGCTATAAAAGAATGAGTGTGTTGAGCAAACAAAACAAGAGATGACCTCCCTCAACCTATCATCAAGGATACTTCAGTGGACATCTTTCGTTTATGTGCACCTACTGTATTACACCCTCCATTTTAGATTGATTTTATTTTGTTTCGCATTTTTAATCACATTTATTGAGCTGTTTAAAGGGATAAAAAGCTAAGCTTTTCATTTTAACTTGAATGCAACGGTTTGCTAGTTTGTACAAACTATTTGTTAATGTGCATGTGTTTGTTGAAAAAAAAAAAAAGCCAAAGGAGAACATCTGAAGATTTTTAGCGTATAAAATAGATACAAGGTTGCGAATAGAAATTATTATGAAACTAAACCATTTTAAAACTACTGTAGATTTTGCCTGTGGTACTGGATTTTGTTTTTAAGATGCAGCCTAGTGCAGCAATAGATTTAAATGAAAGAGTAAGCACTACTGACTCACAAATATTCTCTTAATGAAATGTTTATTAGTCTGCAGCCAAATACAAATGCGTTTCGTCTGTGTTGGTAATGATATGAGAACAAGTTTTGTAACCAAGCATGAAATGTATGTCACGTTAATTTATTGTCCCTTGAAACTATTTTTAAGTAGTAAGATTAATGACTGCTCCGTTCTGTTTGTTCATAATTTAGTAAAATGACATCTTTCAGTTTGTTCTTGAGATCAGTTATTTACTAATGAAGTGTAGCTATAAAATACAGAACATATAAATGAAATAAAAAAATGCATATCTTCACTTTATGTACAGTAGTTTACCATTCGAAATGGTATATGTTCGTTCTATGCTCAGTCTACTGTATTTTATGTTTGAAAAGTTTTCATGATTTGAAAATGTACAGTCTACTGTAGGTGTGATGTTAGGTAGGTGTTGTTCAATGTCATTGTCCTAAGTACTAATACTGCTACTTTTATTACTTTTTTTTAAAGAATGCTACTCAGTTAAGGAAATAAATTTGTACCAATTCAAATCTCTGTTTTCTTACTGTATTGTGGGATCTGAATTTAACGAATACTACTTTCACTGTCACTGTCAATGCCGTGCAGGTATATATCTCAATATTTCTCAATACTTTTTTCCCTCCTTCCTTCTATTTGTTAAACATTGAAATGTGTACTGATCTTCACTCAAATAAGTTCATTCATTCATTCATTCATTTTCTTTTCGGCTTAGTCCCTTTATTAATCCGGGGTCGCCACAGCGGAATGAACCGCCAACTTATCCGGCATTTGTTTTACGCTGCGGATGCCCTTCCAGCCACAACCCATCTCTGGGAAACACATCCATACACACACATACACTACGGACAATTTAGCCTACCCAATTCACCTGTACCACATGTCTTTGGACCTTCTTGCTGTGAGGCGAACGTGCTACTCACTACGCCACTGTGGCGCCACGGTGGCGCGTGAGTAGCACGTTCGCCTCACAGCAACAAGGTCGCTGGTTCGATCCCCGGTTGGGGCAGGTCCCGGTTGGGCCAGTTGTCATTTCTGTGTGGAGTTTGCATGTTCTCCCCGTGGTTGCGTGGGTTTCCTCCGGGTGCTCCGGTTTCCCCCACAGTCCAAAGACATGCGGTACAGGTGAATTGGGTAAGCTAAATTGTCCATAGTGTATGTGTGTGAATGAGAATGTATGAATGTGTTTCCCAGAGATGGGTTGTGGCTGGAAGGGCATCCGCTGCGTAAAACAAATGCCGGATAAGTTGGCGGTTCATTCCGCTGTGGCGACCCCGGATTAATAAAGGGACTAAGCTGAAAAGAAAATGAATGAATGATGAATGAATCAACACAATTCTACCAGAAAAACTGGAGGCAGACAAACGTTTTAACGTTTATTGTGAATTGTTTGGATAAATGTACATTCATTACTGTCCTTTCATAAAGTCCTTTGGCGTAAGCCCCTTCTATGGTGCAGAACTCTGGATAAGCTGGCACATCCTGCCTGAAGACAGGGCGGAGCCAAGCCCCAAGTGGAGACGAGGCCGTTGTCTTCACACAATACCCCATAATGACAATGTGAACAAAAGATTTTTTTTAAATTGTTGCAAATTTATTAAAAATAAAAAAAAACTGAAAAATCACAAGTATTCACAGCCTTTGCTCAATTCTGTTGATGTCCCTTTGGGAGCAATTACAGCCTCGAGTCTTTTTGAATATGATGCCACAAGCTTGGCACACCTGTCTTGGGAATTTTTGTTCATTCCTCTTTGTAGTACCTCTCAAGCTCTATCAGGTTGGATGGGAGGCGACGGTTTACAGCCATTTTCAGATCTCCCCAGAGATGTTCAATAGGATTTAGATCTGGGCTCTGGCTGGGCCACTCAAGGATGTTCACCGAGTTGTCATGAAGCCACTTCATTGATATTTTGGTGGTGTGCTTTGGGTCATTGTCCTGCTGGAAGATAAACCGTCGCCCCAGTCTGAGGTCAAGAGCACTCTGAAGCAGGTCTTCATTCAGGATGTCTCTGTACATTGCTGCATTCATCTTTCCCTCTATCCTGACTAGTCTTCCAGTTCCTGCTGCTGAAAAACATCCCCACAGCATGATGCTGCCACCACCACCATGCTTCACTGTAGGGATGGTATTAGCCTGGTGATGAGTGGCGCCTGGTTTTCTCCAAACGTAACGCCTGGCGTTCACTCCAAAGAGTTCAGTTTTAGTCTCGTCAGACCAGAGAATTTTGTTTCTTATGGTCTGAGAGTCCTTTCAGATGCCTTTTGGCATATTCCAGGTTAAGGAGTGGCTTCCGTCTGGCCACTATCATACAGTCATACAAAGACTGTGAATACTGATGTACATGCTATCTTTCAGGTTTTTTATTTGTAATAAATTTGCAACAATTTCAAAAAAATCTGTGTTCACATTGTCATTATGGGGGATTGTGTGTGGACTGTTGAGGAAATTTAATAGAATTTAATCCATTTTGGAATAAGGCTGTAACATAAAAAAGTTGGAAAAAGTGAAGCGCTATGAATACCTTCAGGATGCACTGTACCAGTCTTCCTGGCAGAACTATCACGAAAGTTTTTTTTTGTTTTATGTTCAAGCCACTTAAATTTGTAAACTTAATTTGTTATAATTTCACAGAATATAAATGATCATTATTTAGCACAGTTTAGTTAACCTTATTCAGTCACCTAAAAAATAATAAATGAAACACCTGGAGAAAATAAATTCAAAGCATGTTCATGTAGGACACTATTAACAAGGATGTATGCATGAAACCATTTTTTTAAAAACAAACAAATAAATCAACAAGTAAACAAACAAATAAATACATATACAGTTGAGGTCAGAATTATTAGCCCCTGTTTGATTTTCTTTTTTAAATATTTCCCAAATGATGTTCAGCAGAGCAAGGAAATTTTCAGTATGTCTGATAATATTGTTTCTTCTGGAGAAAGTCTTATTTGTTTTATTTCTTCTAAAATAAAAGCAGTTTTTAATTTTTTAAAGACCATTTTAAGGTCAAAATTATTAGCCCCTTCAAGTTTTTTTTTTTCGATAGTCTACAGAACAAACCACTGTTATACAATGACTTGCCTAATTACCCTAACCTGCCTAGTTAACCTAATTAACCTAGTTAAGCCTTTAAATGTCTTGAAAAAATCTAGTAAAACATTATTTACTGTCATCATGGCAAATAAATGAAATCAGTTATTAAAAATAAGTTATTAAAACTATTATGTTTAGAAATGTGTTGGGAAAAAAATCCATTAAACAATAAATAAACAGGGGGGCTAATAATTCTGGCTTCAACTGTACAAGTGCATGTTTTTATGTACTTAAGTCCACTGTTAACATAACAAATTGAAGAGCTTTGACACGTGGTTTAAAAGCGCGTTTACATATCTGTAGATTCTTCAGAAGGATCCCAACATCTTGAATCACGGATAAGGATTACATATTTTTTATTGCAGTGTTCGACTGTAGGTTGTTCTGTAAACTAAACTTGCAAACAAACTATTGTAAAAGGAGATATCTGATTAAATGTCCACTTTTGTAGATTTTTTGCATTTTATCCTTTTTTCATGGGTTCACATATCGCTTTCAAACCAACCATCTACTCCCCAAAACCCCTCTATAGGAGGGTTGTGGCTGAATTCAAAGCATCTGGAGGAAACCCACACCAACACAGGAAGAACATGTAAATTCCATATAGAACGGTTCAGTTGGGGATTGAAAAGGGGCCCTTCAAACAGGGCAGTCACGCCACGCTTTTTTGTTCTATTGACTTCCATTTAAACTCCTGTGAAATGCAAGCTTGTGTGAAGCTGTTTTGCATTTCATTGCATTCCAAAGTTCATGTCTGATGAACTCTGCCCTGCGCGATTCATATCACGTAAAAGTGTGCGATTAATCAAAGGCTGATACATCACGATACGACCTCTCAGCTGAATCAAAAGAACAAAACGCTTCAGATCTGATCTGCAGAATCACGTCATTGGCAAGAGAGTGGTGTAGACTGTTTTACGTTGTTGTCGTTTTACACTCTGGATGTGGTATATTGTTTAACTGTGCTTTTTTTTAAAGATGCAAAGTGTGATGTCATGCAACCAACTTTCCAGCCTTCTTGAAATTTAAAGGAACACTACTTTTTTTGTTTTTGGGGGGTGGGGGTGGCGGTGGGGGGGGACTCTTTTTACAACACCTTTAGAGATAAACACATGAATTTGACTATTTAAATCCATTCAGTTTCCCAGAGATGGGTTGCGGCTGGAAGGGCATCCGCTACGTAAAACATATGCTGGATAAGTTGGCGGTTCATTCCGCTGTGGCGACCCCAGATTAATAAAGGGACTAAGCTGAAAAGAAAATGAATGAATGAATAAAATCCATTCAGCCAATCTCTAGGTCTAGCAGGAGTACTTTTAGACAAAGTCCCTTTATGGCAAGTCATTTCACTTGGTGGCCATCTTTAAAACACCTCTCGGTCTTACGATTACATTACATATTTGGAATCACCAATAATATTCAACAACAACCATCTCATAAGTTTCCTTTCTAAACAAAATCTATTAAAAATATTTTTTTTAAAATCAAACTAAATCTGTATTTGTTCAGGTTGCCCGAGCTAATGAGCATGCACACTCGATAGGATCGAGATCACGACACCAACCTCATTTATGGCCGTGTTACACATTATCATTCTTTGAATGATGCTTCGTCTGATCGCGCTGCTCTTCTGCTGTAATCGATAACCTGATGGTCTTGATGGTGAATCTCCTCCAGAAATGACAGCGACTCTTTGTTTACAAGTTTGTGGGCGTTCGAGTAGTTACTGTCATGTGATGTGCGTTTGATAGGACGGACTGTACCCTGTGTTCATTTTATACACATTACAAAACCAGAAATCTTCTATTTTTATGTGTAGTTGGTTCATTTAAAAGCACAGATTTCCATCTTTATGTATATATATACATTTCTAACAGTATGTCTGTGAAGTATTCGCTGAGATTCCAGTGTGTCGTAAAAACACACGTCTGGTCTGAGCTTCTCCCCCAGAGAAACGTCAGTCTATAGAGACCGATGATTGGCTACTATACTAATAGACAGGGCTTTATTCGACATATTGACCGTTGCGGTTTTCCCCATTCAAAACAAATTCTATAGTCTTTGTTTTAGCTTAGTTTAGTTTAGCTTAGCATAAATCATTAAAGTGGATTAGACCATTACCATTAGACCATTACCTAAAATTTAGGTAATATTTTTTCTTTAATTCTTGTCCTTGACTTGTTGTTTGTTGTTTTTCGTTGTTGTGAAGCACATTGGTCAACTTGAGTTGTTTTTAATTGTGCTATATAAATAAACTGTCGTTGTCATCGTCAAAGTTTCTTGGTTATTGCTCCAGAATGAAAGTATAGTTCCTTGACATTTCGACCACAAAAATAGCAACTTTTCATTTTGCGTAGGTTTTAGTACTTGATGAAACTACAGAAGAGTCAAGCTTTAAAAAGAAAAATTATCAAACTCTTTGTTCATTTTTGAACAAGATGCTAATGGTCTAATCCGATTCAGTAATGTATGCTAAGCTAATTTAAAAGTGCTTCTGCCTGACCCAGAGATTATTGGCTAAATGGGTTGAAAAATGGTAAAACTCAACTGTTTATATCTAGAGAACCTGCAAAACAAACCAAAAATTAAGCAAAGTGTTCCTTTAAGCCAGTTTACGGATTTTCGAAGAATAGAAACAACATTCATTACACAGTTAATGTGTGATTTTGTATGGTGTGCTGCAAGCAGTTTATGAAAGTTTAAGATTCACCCATTTCAAAACATTGGTCATGGACTGCCAAAATAAACTGTGTATATAAATAGCTGCCTAGAGGTAATGCAAGTGACTTTTGTTGACGTTTTAGTCATTTGAAATAGTATGATATTTAAGAAATAATTATATAGAGAGAAATAAAAAATGACAGAAAATGTACTAGTACAAGGTTTTTGAACTGTAATATACAACACCAACCCAGACAATATATCACTTTAAACTATTAAAATGTTAATAAGAGTAACGTTTTAAAACTTTTCAAGGTTAAAAGTTGTTGGAAGAAAAATGAATGTCCCATAATGCAATTCAAAAAAGCGTAAATAAAAGGGAAATTATATATATAATAAAACATGAATCACATGAATTGCGCCATTTACTCTCCTTTATGTGGTTTCTTTCTTTCGTTGAACATAAAAGAAGATATTCAAAAATCTGGTATAATCATTTTATTATGTGGAAAAGTGGCAGAAAGTAGATTTTTCAGATGAATAATCTGTTGAACTGCATCTCAATCATCACAAATACTGCAGAAGACCTACTGGAACCCGCATGGACCCAAGATTCTCGCAGAAATCAGTCAAGTTTGGTAAAGGAAAAATCATGGTTTGGGGTCACCTTCAGTATGGGGGCGTGCGGGAGATCTGCAGAGTGCATGGCAACATCAACAGCCTGAGGAATCAAGACATTTGTGCTGCCCATTACATTACAAACCACCAGAGAGGGCCAATTTTCAGCACGATAGCGCTCCTTCTCATACTTCAACCTCCACATCAAATTTCCTGAAAGCAAAAAAGGTTAAGGTGCACCAGAATTGGCCCGCCCAGTCACTAGACATGAACATTATTGAGCATGTCAGGGGTAAGATGAAGGAGGAGGCATTAAAGATGAATCCAAAGAATCTTGATGAACTCTGGGAGTCCTGCAAGAACTCTTCTTTGCCATTTCAGATGACTTTATAAATAAGTTATTTGAGTCATTGCAAAGATGTATGGATGCAGTCCTCCAAGCTCATGGGAGTCATACACAATATTAATTCTTCTTCCACGGCACCATGACTTTATATTCTATACTGTACATTATTTCTGTTAAGTGACAAAACCTTTGTCTCAGTAAAGTTAGACCTTACTGTCTTAATTAAATCATTAAAAATCAAGGCATCATCATATTTTATTTTGGTTAAAAAAAAGCATAATTTAGAGGCCTTTGCCTTTTATATAAGACACTTTTGTTACCAAATGATCAACTAGAAGTCAAGTTATTATTTGTTGTTCCTAAAACTTAGATAGGCGGCAAGACTTTTGTCAGTTAGTGTATTGCTTTAAAAGTTCACACCTAACGTTTTCATACCGTACATTTCATTTGCTCTGCTCATTAAAATAAATTCTTTACTTTCGGTTCATCATTGTTCATGCATCAATCACATAATTCAACTAATTAGATTCCGTTTAGAGCGGGAACATTGATATGACATAAAGAAAACAAAAAAGAGCTCCGTCTAAAGATGTTGCCCTGTGCTGTAATTCTGGCCTCTTCCAACCTCTTTAGCCATGCACAAAGGCCTCCTGTTGAGAAAAAAAAATGTCTTAGAAGAAAACACTAGATGCCCAATTACTTCACAGACCAAATCACAATTAAAAGATCTTCAGTTCGTTGCATTCCATTGTTTATTTCAACTTCCAAGCTGCCGGTTTGTACTGGAAACGGTTATTGTCATGAACTAAGATGTTTTAACCCTTGATGAGTTCAAACACGCTATAACCTATTCATCATCGCTGATGACTGACATGTGGGAAGAAGTTCAGTCATGCCGAGGGCTATGGTTACCACGGCTACGATGGCTGGGGAGAAGGGCCATAGACGAATCCTTCTGGAAAAAAAAAAACGGCTTGGGATTTACATGACTCTTTGAGTGACAGAGACTGTAGCCTGTTGTCTCTCCAACAAAAGTTTACTTCATTAGGATTCCAGCAGCAAGGACATTCGCTTTTTTTCACGCCTGTTTAATTTCACTTCAGTTTTCAAGCGGCTTCATAGTCCCGATTTAGCCATGTCCGTAATGGAGCCATGCTGAAGAAAGTGAAAACCCCCCAATCAACCATGCCAGGGAGGTTATAAATTAGGTTGGAGCTATAAAGAAAGCCAAACAATAAAATCCAGCTCTCCATTGACTTTTCTCTTTGAGCATCTTGCAGATCATAATTTCTGCGTGCCCTTTGTACCCAACGGCTCTACGATTCATTCTTCGCTGGATCACATGCTTGTTATTCTTTGTGCAGATTTCAGTTCCCCCTCATCTAGCTCTCGCCCATACCCATAAATCCTTGTAGATTTGTTGTGGTCAGACCGAAACCCCCCTCTTTAGACCCCAAGAACATCCCCTGTTCTCTTATTGGCTGTTTTGAGAGTCTCTAGTGTATGTGTAAGCTGTATAAATTGAGGTGCCTCATGGGTTGAACAATAATAAGAGGGTGACAACAGTTTTCGGGTAAGCTTGGCTTGTGTTTATGCTCATTTTTAATAATAGAGCTTTTCCTTTTAGAGTTATTATCTGTGGATTGTTTGTATTGTACTTTTAAAAATTGTAATATAAAAATCTGGTTATCATTCCTGTGCAGGTTACTGGCTGCAAAATGTCTCCATTAGGACTCATCTTGGTTTCTTCAGCACTAATGGCTGGTCTCTGCACTGCAGGTAATGTAATTACATACATATATCTGGTGAATGCATGGTTATGACAAAAAAAATAAGCTTTTTGTTTTTAATTAAGTTTAATATTTGCTAATTAGCAGGTTTTCTTGCTTATTTATGGGTTTGAACCGCATTATGGGACTTCATCTCTGTTGAATTTTGATGATGGAAATTCAACTGTACAGTTCAAAAAAAGTTTCTTTTATTGACATAATATTAGTTTGAAACAATTTATCTCATAAGAAATGACATAGAGAGAATTAACAGAAAAAGTACTGGGATTTACAAACACAAACTCAGATGATATATAACCTCAAACTATCTAGAAAGGTCAATAAAAGTCTTTGGAGGAAAGTTGAAGTTGTTGATGGAAAAATTAAAGTCCCATAATGCAGTTCAAAAGCATAAATAAATGAGAAGAATCTATGAATCACAAAATACAGAAAACGGATCATTTACTGACATTTTACAGCACATTTCTAGCTTATAACTTCTGATATTTTGCAGCAAACTGAAAAATATTGTTTTGTCAAATCTTGTTTTGGCCCACCAAGTGTGCAAGTTACTACATGAGCTTACTATATGAGGTCATATGACCATCTGTAACTATGACTAAATTCATAATTAGCCAATCTCCATCTCCATTCATAATCAGCATTAGTTCTCCAAAGCTGTAAAGGGCAGCTAAGAGGTTTTGTATGTTGTTTTGACTGTAGAATAGGAGCTGGTTAGCATAGCATCATTAGCCCCTGCTGGTTGGTGTTGTAACTACACCCCTGGCTTTCTATGTGCATGGTCTTCAATGTAGCTGTTTGTCCCCTATGAAGCAGTATAGCATAATAGCATGTTTAGCTAACAATCTTTCATTTCATACTGTTAAGACACTTTTTCTCTTCTAATATAAGACTTTTAAAACATGAGGGTCTGTTATCATCATTTAGTAAAATTCACAAGATTCATATTTGCTGCTAGCATTTGCCTATTTGTGGCTAGCACCCCCCAAATGTTCTGAAATGTTTTTATTTATTGTCACTGAGGGTTAATATGGGCAAAGTTTATGGTTAGGGTGGTTTATAGTCAGTTTAAACTACTTTATGACACTTTATATATCTGAAATCATGAACCTCAAAACTTTTACACATAAAGAAATGAGAAAAACATACAAAAATCACAAAAAACAGAAAACCGATCATTTACAGACATTTTATACAACACAGTTTTTGTTTTTGCTCATAATTTCTGATATTTTGCAGCAAACTAATAAATGTGAAGCCATTTTGTTTTATCAAATCTTGCTTTGATTTGCCAAGTGTTTGTGTTTAGCTTAATAAAGCTTAAAAAAGCATAATCTGGACAATAGTACCCTATTAAGATGAGTATTGCTTATCTTTCAAAGCAGTTAGCTTACTGTAGGAGGTCATATGACCATCTGTAACTTCTATAACTGTGGCTTAATTCATAATTAGCTAATCTCCATCTCCATTCATAATCAGCATTCGTTCTCCAAAGTAAAGGGCAGCTAAGAGGTTTATAAGTTGTTTTGACTGTAGAATAGGAGATGGTTAGCATAGCATCATTAGCCCCTGCTGGTTGGTGTTGTAACTACACCCCTGGCTTTCTATGTCCACGCTATTCAATGTAGCTGTGTATCCTAATGAAGCAGTTTAGCATAACAGCATGTTTAGCTAACAATCTTTCATTTCATACTGTTAAGACAGTTTTTCTCTTCTAATATAAGACTTTTAAAACATGAGGGTCTGTTATCATCATTTAGTAAAATTCACAAGATTCATATTTGCTGCTAGCATTTGCGTATTTGTGGCTAGCACCCCTCAAATGTTCTGAATTGTATTTATTTATTTTCACAGAGGGTTAATACGAGCTAAGTTTATGGTTAGGGTGGCTTATAATCAGTTTTTAAGACTTTTGTGACAATTTATATATCTGAAATCATGAATCTCAATCTTTACACATAAATAAATGAGAAAAACAAACACAAATCACAAAATACAGAAAACCGATCATTTACAGACATTTTATACAGCACAGTTTTAGTTTTTTTGTGTATAATTTCTGACATTTTGCTGCTAACTGAAAATGTGTTGTCATTTTGTTTTGTCACATCTTGTTTTGGCTCACCAAGTGTTTTTGTTTAGCTCAATAAAGCTTATAAAAGCATAATCTGGACAACAGTAGCCTATTACATTTATGTTGCGCATTGCTTATAATCAGTTTCACTAAAAGCAGTTACCATGAGGTCATATGACCATCTGTAACTTCTATAGCTATGACTAAATTCATAATTAGTTAATCTCCATCTCAGTCAATGACATCATATAATCAGCATTAGTTCTCCAAAGCTGTGAAGGCCAGCTAAGAGGTTTATACTGTAAGTTGTTTTGACTGTAGAATAAGAGTTAGGGATTTGCTGGTTAGCATAGTATTATTAGCCCCTGCTGGATGGTGTTGTAACAACAGGTACGCTATTCAACTTAGCTGTGTATCCTAATAAAGCAATGTAGCATACTAGCAAAGTTTGCTAACAAGTTGACATTTTATACTGTTTGTACAGGATTTTCCTTTCAAATATAAGACCTTCAAAACATGAGGGTCTGTTATAGTTATCATCACTATTCACAAGATTCATATTTTCTGTTAGCATTTGCGTATTTGTGGCCAGGACCCTCCAAATGTTCTGAAATGTATTTATTTATTGTTGTTAATACCAGCAGTTTATGAGAGTTTTATGAAGACTTTTCCCTCCTAGAAAAAAAAAAACAGTTTAAACCAGCCAAAGCTGGTTGGCTTGTTTTAGTTGGTCGGCCAGCCTGGTTTTAGAGGGGATTTGGGGTTAAAGTCTAGATAGGAAACAGCTGTGGACACACACATCAATATAGCATTATTTTTGTGACACTGTATAACAATAACTAACATTTTTACAGTACTATGACGGTTGGGTTTAGGGTTATAGTAGGAGTAGACATCAAAAAATACAATATATTTGGTAATTTTAAAAATAACATGCTACTTGCTACTAGGCTTGTCAAAATATCCATTTTTTGTTGTACGATATATTGCACCAAAATATATTGCGATAAACGATATTATTCTCATTTTAAGACCATTTTAGGCCACTCATTATATAATGCCAGAATGGCAATATAATAGCATCATAACGCAAGTACACTCTTCAAAAGAACACATCATATTTGGTTCTTAAGAATATTTAATTTAATTTAGTCATTTTAATAATTTAATGATTAGGCATTGCAATCAGAATGTGAAAACGCATATCCAAAACAAATAATAAATAAATGTTGCTATCTATTTTCAGTTGTCAGGCATCAAAATATACTTTAGTAATTTATGTTACTAAAACAGTAACTAATATGTATGTTACTAATACAGTGGTTTTTTTTACCCATATTGACACTGACACCTCCAACAGAGATCGAGAGGTTGTGCAATCAGCTAAAATGTTGCAAGAATTCGTTTTTACGTATGGGCGATATATATTGCATCACCAAAAATGATTGAGGTCATGTCCATGTATTGTGCGATAAGTCGATATATTGATTATTGTGACAGGCCTACTTGCTACAATACTGTTATTACGTTACTCTGATGGTTGGGTTTAGGGTTGGGGTAAGGGTAGGCGTTAATAAAATACAATTTATATTTGGTAAATTAATAGGTAACATAAATAATACTCGGTATATCTATTGTTTTTATTTTACTTTGATGGTTGGGTTCAGGGTTGGGGTAGGGGTAGACGTTAATAAAATACAATTTCTATTGGGTAATTTAATAAATAACACAAATAATACTCTGTACACCTATTGTTTTTACTGTGATGGTTGGGCTTAGGGTTGGGGTAGGGGTAGAAGTTAATAAAATACAATTAATGGGAAATGTATTAAAATATTACAAATATCTCTCGTAATCTTCCAGTCGCAACCGTATCTGATCTAGCAACAACCGACTTGGGGATTTTCAGGCTGGTTTCAGCCATTTTTGGCCTGGTCGACAGCTTGACAGGCCTGGCTGCACATAGCTTTAATAGACAAAAATGGTTAAAAACGGTAACTCCATTAAGCAAAGTCTAACAGCTAGCATTAGAAATAAACAACTGGATCAATAGTTATTTCCAGAAGCTCTTGCTCTTTTGTAATATTATTTTATAATTTGGCAGTGACATTAATGCAGTCCTACGCACAAAAGCTGATGTTAGCTGTCAGTTCAAATTCATTCATTCATTCATTTTCGGCTTAGTCCCTTTATTAATCCAGGGTCGCCACGGCGGAATGAACTGCCAACTTATCCAGCATTTGTTTCACGCAGCAGATGCCCTTCCAGCCGCAACTCATCTCTGGGAAACATCCATACATTCTCATTCACACACATACACTACGGACAATTTAGCTTACCCAATTCACCTATACCGCATATCTTTGGACTTGCGGGGGAAACCGGAGCACCCGGAGGAAACCCACGCAACCACGGGGAGAACATGCAAACTCCACACAGAAATGCCAACTGACCCAGCCGAGGCTCGAACCAGCGACCTTCTTGCTGTGAGGCGAACGTTAGTTCAAATTAATGGTTTAAAATGAACTGGAACAACACAGTTCTTAATGTTTTTTTGTGGACATTGTCATTGTTTTATGTTCAATCCACTTCAATTTGCACAAGCTAATAAGTGAACTTAATTCCCCCTTGTTGTCCCAACACAAATCAATAAGTTAACTTAATTTCTGTTACAAATTTAAGTGAATTAAACATAATACAATTTATTGTCCCCCCCTTAAGACTTAAGAATTGTATTGATTCAGCTCGTTTTAATTAAGTAGTTTGAACAAGCAGCAATATTATATTTTTGATCTATTACACAGGGCCACAAATAATGGCTGAATTGTTTCCCTGTGTTATTTACATTCACTCAAAAAATGATTACTGCTGCTTGTTCATATTACCTGTATAAAATGAGCTGAAACAACACAATTCTTGTAATTACTTTGGCTAATTTATTTGTTTTACGTTCAGTCCACTTAAATTTGTAAACCATTAAGTTAACTTAAGCGTTTTGTGTTGAGACAACATGACGGAATTGTGTTAGTCCAACTACCTGGTTAAGGGATTTGTAGTTCCCAGCATGCTTTGCATGGGATAGAATTAAGCAAAATAAAATATTGACAATAAAAGAAATCTTAGATGTTTTACATTAATAGAAAGACTTGTTAGAGTTTAATATTTACTTTAGTTTGAAGATTTAGAAGATTTTCATATAATGTTTTGAGTTTTGAGGTTACCGCCTTGCAGAAGCACCCTTTCTTTGGGTGTTCGCATTAGCAACAATGAAGTTTGATGCTTTGTTCATTGAGCAATAACTGTCCTAAAATGAGATGTGAGATCTCAATCAACTAAAAAATGTATGACACAGACATACATGATATTATCAGACCTTTGAATTTAAGTTAAATAAAAATACAAATGTATTTAAACTTTTATTTGATAAAATCATGTTGGACCAACTCAATTGCATTTAATTGTGTAAATATATATATTTTTAATTGGTGCTAAACAAATTTATTGGATGGAAATCCTGCCCTCAATTAAATTGAGTTCATCCAATGAGTTATTTTATTGAGTGCTGTTACTAATTGTGTCAAAAATGTTTATCCTCAAATGAATACACTTTTGACTCCAGTCATGTTGTATGTATAGATCTGTGTTGAGTGTGATAATTTGAATCAGTTCGTGAATGTTCATGTGATGTTTACGACCAGGATTTTTAATGGAGTGAGACCGACCAAGCCTATATAACTAGACAGTCCGTGGACGTGCTGTCTGACGCGTAAACAAAGCAGGATGTAGATAGAGCCAATATTAGTCTGACACGGCATGTTTCAGTCTAAAGCATGGCACTGCGCTGGCACCGTCTCATGACATCCCGCCACTCCCGGAGCAGTCTGCATTTAAAGCGGAGAACACTGCCGCTATTCACTGTAATGACTGTGATTAATCAATTAGCCACTGCAAACCAAGCAGCCGCTAATGCGGGGCAGCCCATGACATGACTTCAGTTCTGATGGCATGTACGGTTTTCATGGTCTGAATGGAAGGATGAGGAGTGTCAGTGATATGCGATGACACTGATGGAGGCCTGCTGGGTGTCACACGGATGAACGTTTCTCACAGTCTGGCCAAAAACTGGCAGGATTTGAAATCACTCAAACAGTTTAACTCTAGAAAGCTTATCTGGTCGTTATGTTCTTTATAAAATCAAGAATTTTGTAACCCCTTCAGACCTGAATTAGTTTCTAAGTTCTGAAGGCCGTGTGAAATGGAGGTTTTAATATGTTTATGTACTTTCTACTGCAAGTGAATATTGAGTAGGGGGCGGGGCTTTCTGTTTGCTCATCATTCCCTTGTAGCAAACTAACGGTAAGAGGGGTGTGGTTAAGTATATTATGGCCGAAGCAGTCAAACAGATGTCAACAAAGAAGAATCGCCATGCTTAACGCAGAGGCAAATCGTCAGAAGTTAATCGAAGTTTGTCAAAACAACTTTTTTTTTTCAGTGGATTAACTTGGATATTTTGTTCACCGATGGTTTTGTAGCGTGGATTAATTGTTCACCTAAGGAACAACAATGTGCGTTAGCAAATTATGCATTGTCAATTTTGATTTCACATGGACTAAGGCCCCGTTTACACTAGTGCGTTTTCGTTTTAAAACGCATAAGTTTTGCTACGGTTACACCATCCGTCCACACTACGCCGGAGTTTTCGAGCCCCGAAAACGAAGCGTTTTGGAAACGCTGGAGAGGCCATTTTCATTCTAAAGCGCTGCTGCTCCATCTCAGTGTGGATGGGGCAAAACGCACACATCTGAAAACGGAGTCGTGGCTGCTGGACACAGAAATGGGAGCATTGGGAGAACCAATGTCAGTTTTAGGCGCTATTGTGCAGTTAAACTCTGCCTTTTTTACTACAACAGCTGCATATATTCGCAAGAGGCAAGCTACTGTTCCAGCACTCGCTAATCGCTCGCGTTTCCAGACGCTTAAGCCCCATTTAGAACACCGGTTTTGGGGTACACCGGAAAGAACCAACGAGACGCATGCTTCCTGTTTATACTTGAACGCGCATACCCAGAGTGCGCGAATGGTCATGTGATATACATTTCGCTGGAGTAGTGGGGAGGGACATCTGTTGAGAGATGCTGGGTGAAACGCTAGTGTGGACGCGGATCATTTTCATGCTAACACTAAAACGCACTAGTGCAAACGGGGCCTAAGCTTATTCTGATTTCACACTGCATGATTTTCAAAGTAGTCGTGTCACAGATGTTTTCACACTGCATGACTATCTGGGGTAGTGTTCCGTCACTGCTTTGTTTACACTGCAAGATGGATATGCGATGGGGGTTTCACACTGCATGACTTTACAATATCACAGACAACTTTGTCTCAGTCCGCAAACTACATCTCACTACCTGGCACATGCGAGATCGTGATGCGAGGTCACATACACTGTAAAAAATTAAAAGTTGAGTCAACTTAAAATTTTAAAGCAACTGGCTGCAAAGAAATTTTGAGTTTGTTAAGCTTCCATGTATGAAGTTGTGCCAAATTATTCTGTAAAGCATAATCGACTTGAACCAGCCTTTTCGGTCAACTTAAAAAAAAAATAATTTGGCACAACTTCAACAACTGAAGCTCAATAAACTCAAAATTTCTTTGCAGCCAGTTGCTTTAAAATTTTAAGTTACTCAACTTTTTATTTTTTGAAGATATGAAGAAATCAAAATGTAAAGTCTTCTCAACTGAATTTTTTTACTTTCATTGAACAGACAGTTCCAAACATGCAGTTGAATCATTTTTATGAGTAAGTTCAACTCTGAGCTCAAAAATATGTTTACAATTTTGAACCGAGTGAACAATTTGTAAGTTGGATTTTTTACACTGTAGTAAATCTTTTGTTATTAACTACATAATGAGAAAGAAGCTTTAGGGGGTAGAAAATGTACTTATTTTGTTCACATGGGTTTTGAAGTGAATTATCAAATTCTCTCCAACTTTTTTTTCTTTTTTGACCCAGTTGTGGTATTGCTCAGACACGTCAAACAGACACGAGTGCTTCTGCCAAGCTCACTATAGTTTTTCCTTCATTTCTTGGGTCCAAGTAGACCGGAAATAAGCACTTTTAACTGATGCTGCTCTCTCATTGGCTGTTTGTAATCGCAGATGTTATTTTCAGGCAGAACACATTTCACATGGCATAATCTGCGACTCATCTGCGATTTCTTTCAGATTGCGTCGTTGATAGTTCACACTGTGTGATTGTTGCGAGCAATGATTGCACGAGCACTGATTTACCTATGATTTCAGGCATTTGTCTGTGATTTCTTAAAATCTGCCAGCGGGCTAAAATCATGCAGTTTGAACTTAGCATTACGCCCGATTCACAAGAGGCTTCAGCGTCAACGCTTGACAGAGGGCGTGTCTGAGGTTGGGGCTGACGCGATCGTCATAGCAGCGTCAGCCAATGAAATTAATCAACAATCGGCTACTGTCTGAGCTGGTATATTTGCATACAGCGATCTGATTGGCTGACGCTTCCGTCGGCGCTTGAAAAGTTGAGAAAGTCCCAACTCCTGCAGTGAGCAACACCACTGAAGCGGCGCTGACGGATCCAGAATGCAGTTCGGCAACGCCTGACGTCACCCGTTCAAAGTGAATGGGAAGCAGTGACGCTGACGCACCGTGTGAATGGGGCGTTAGGGTTAGGGAATGAGATCAAATTTAAAAAAACAAAAATGTCAATATACTTACTTTTTTTTGTCCATTTCAATGGACATTAGGTCAACAATATACATGGAAAATTAGTATAACAAGTAAAATTAAAAGATTAATTGTTAATCTTTACTTTAAGTTTCTGTTGAAGGTTACAGACTTTAACAACATACTATTTTAACTTTATTGTTGAGGTTTTTGCTTATTATAAGCCACTGTACATTATGGACAGACATATTTATTAAAAATATATAAATATTTTTCATTTTACGATATATTTTTTACTTTAATCGGCAAATGCAACACTTCTTTTTTACTATAATAGAATTTATAGGAGCTTAATTTGGACAACTTCTCAAACATCTCTAAACTGGTGGTACGGTTGCTCTGTGGTTAGCACTGTCACTATACAGCAAGAAGGTCGCTGGTTCAAATCCTGGTCGGGCCAGTTGTCATTTCTGTGTGGAGTTTGCATGTTCTCACTGTGTTGGTGTGGGTTTACTCTAAAGACATGCTCTATAGGCAAGGCAAGTTTATTTATATAGCACATTTCATACACAGTGGCAATTCAAAGTGCTTTACGTAATCAATAATAACATTTAAAATATAAGAAAAATAAAAACAAATAATTTTTAGTTATAAAAAGTTATAAAAGAATGAAAAAGAAAAGAAAGACACAATAGTGCGATCTGTCGGACGTAGCGCAGTGCTCATTCAGTAAAGGCACAGCTAAACAGATGTGTTTTCAGTCTTGATTTGAAAGTGTCTTACGTTGGAGCACATCTGATCACTTCTGAAAGCTGACACCTATAGATGAATTAAATAAACAAAATTGGCTGTAGTGTATGAGTGTGTATGTGTGTGAATGAGTGTGTATGGGTGTTTCCCAGTACTGGCTTACAGCTGCGTAAAACATGCTAGAATAGTTGGCGGTTTATTCCACTGTGGTGATCTCTGAAATGGAGACTAAGCTGAAGGAAAATGAATGAAGGAATGAATGAAAAAATTCAGAGTCACAAATAAAAACCAGCTTAACTATTCCACTACCATCTTCTGCTAACAATGTCATTTGGAGCAGCAGAGAATCCTGCTCTATTATCAGGGTCCTGTCCATAGTCCAGGTCAACTGAGTTCAAGTAAAACGGAACAAATTTGGCAGGATTGAAGAGTTAATATATTCATAATTTAAAAGCAACACAACCTATATCCAGAGACGATTGGTGGAGTCATATTTTACAAACAAAGCCACACAACTTAAAGTAAAGATGCAAACCAAGTGTGCTTCACGTGTCCTGCAAAATGAGGCCTAAAAATCTCAAGTGCCCCTAATTATCCACATAATTATGGTGGCTAATAATGAAGGATCTTTGTTGCTGTACCATGGCTGCAGCAGGGACAGTGACATTATGCGGCACCAGAAAATAGTCCCCAGCTAGGTAACTAGATAACAGCGCAACAGTAATTTCATTGCACCTTCTGCAGCCATGGTACGGCAGCAAAGTTCCTTGATTAATACACCAGAATAGTTCCTAGCCATTTTGACCTAGAAAACAGCAACATTTGATTTTCTGTTGGTCTTAGTACATGATGTAACTACTGAAGAGTCAAGCTTTAAATAGGAAAATTATCGTATCTCTTTTTTTAATTTTTGGAGTGAGATGCTAATGGTCTAATCTGATTCAATGATTTATGCTAAGCTTAGCTAAAAGTGCTCCCACCAGACCTGGAGATTGGCTTAATGGTTTCAAAAATGGTAAAACTCAACTGTTTAACTTTGGTTAACTTGCAAAATGAGCCTTTTCCAACAAAAGTGGAGTATTAATAAAGGAAAGACAATAACATGTACTGTATCTGAAGAATTCTTAAGTCATTCCATAGCAAAGAAACAAAGAAACCAATCATAATTTTAAAAGAACAGTTATTTTTTATCCAAAATCAACACTTTGCTTCATGATTACAGACTAACATTCATGCATCTCAGCGTGTCCGCTAGTTTATGTGACTGGTCTGCATTAAAAACAGGATCAAACAATAAAGGGAAGCAACTTCCAAGTGGACTCAGATGCGGCAGCCAGACAAGAGGGGCACTTTCCCATCATTTTGTAAGCGCTTTCTTTAGAGACTCACTGGAACGTTTTCAAACTCTCACCGCATCCGTTCCGCTGCAGGAGGCACTGCTCACTCAAAAAGCGAGCTTTTGTTTATTCCCAATGCTTTTCTTTTAAGTCTCGTTTGGTCAAAGTAAGATTAGTGGCCATGAGGCGGCCATTTCACCATAGCGGTGTAGCACAAGTGGGATATTGTCTACATCTTCTAAATTTGGGAATATTAGTGGTTGTTTGAAGAAGAGTGCAAAGTACGTCCCAGCATGACCGAAGGCTTCATTAGCAACCAGGAATGCCGTCCAAGTGTGCTGCCCTTGTCAAAAAAAAAAAGACAAGACGAGCGTTTTTCTGGTCCTGCTTGTACTCACTGATTTGTAAATTGGATTACCTTGGAACTGCCAATTAGAGACAAAGGGAATAATCATATTGCGTAATAAAAATCAGGAATAGTTGGGGGTGTTTATTCAGTCATGCATCACTTTTACTACAGCACATACCAATACAATACACCTGAGTATATTTGTAAATCAAGATCTCAATAGATTCAGTGATTTGTAAAAGGCCTGTGTTTCGGCAGGTTGTACGTTTGTTGTATTCAGATAGATTTTGAAGTTTGGCACAAATGGTGTAAATAAACAAAAAACATCTATGTTACATTTACATTGTAACAAATCCTTAAGATGCTTCTGTTCAAAGCGTCTTACAACTGAAGATGGTATTAAATCTGAGGTAATATACAGGAAGTGCTGCTTCCATACACAGATATTGATACTGTTAGAAAAAAAATAGGAGCTTTAAGAGTCTGAGAGTGTATGAATTTTATATGTCAGGTGAACACGCTACAAAATTCACTACATTTAGCATTAAAAACATTACAAACTACCAAATTCTAGCTACAAAAACCAAACAATTTTAATGGTTTCTAATGTGCATTGAAACATATTCACTCATATTCAGAACCAAATCACATGGATGCAAATTTGATATTGATTACTTAGAAAAGGCCTGTGTTTCGGCAGGTTGCACAGGCGCCCCTAAGGGGGGAAAAGTTAGGACGATTCTAAGGGCCCATGCACTCTTGGGGGCCCACAGAGATCTGCTTTATAATTAATAACAGTACTATAATGTAATATAAATTATGAATGTATCTCTAAATTACAAGTAAAACAATTTATTAGAAATAAAAAATAAAAATACGGCTTATATCTGCCCCTCGTGTCTGTCAGTGTCAAATTGCACCCCCCCTCCTTTCACTGTATGGTTCAGTCCGTCAGTAGCGGGAAGAGAGTTGATGCTTTGAGTGCGATCGTCAGGTAAACTGTCAAAGCAGCGATGTCCTCGAGGGTAACATCAGCTGTGTCTGAAATCGCATACTTATGCACTATTCTACGCCACTTTGAAGTATAAATAGTGTAAGTAGTGCGTTCACACTATTATTATTATTATTATTCGAAAACTCTACAATTAATAAGTCCACTTTAATTACCCGGATGATGCACTGAGCATCATTTATGGGTCTCTGCTTATTTATGGGTCTCATTGTAATATAATTTTGTGTCTTATTGATTTTTGTCACTGTTCCAGTGTATTGCACATTGTATGAGACACTACTGCAAGTACAGTTATTTAAATAGTTACACATTGGTGTTTTGTGTGTTTAGAAATGTACAATTTTCAGTGAATATTTGATTACTGTTCCTTTTTTTGTACTACATTTACATTTGAACAATAAATCATCTGCTAGCTACAGTCATGGCTGTTCTCTTACTAAATACTAATAAGTAGTGGGCAAAATCAATAATAAAATGCATAGGTCAGTATAACTACATTGCAGACAAAGAGTTTGGATAGCTAGCTTAGTAGTAGGGGGCCCATCCTCATATTTTTTCATGGGGCCCAAAATTGCTAGCGGCGCCGCTGGCAGGTTGTGCATGTGTTGTATTCAGAATGATTTTCAAAGATTGGCACATATGGTGTAAATGAAAAAAAAAACATCTACTGCATGGAGCGTCTTACATTTACATTGTATTTAGTCCTTTAGATGCTTCTGTTCAAAGCGTCTTACAACTGAAGATGGTATTAAGTGTGAGGCAATACATACAAGAAGTGCTGCTTTTATACACAGATATTGATACTGCTAGAAAACAAATAGGAGCTTTAAGAGTCTGAGAGTATATGACTTTTATATGTCAGGTGAACACGCTACAAAATTCACTACATTTAGCAATAAAAACATTACATACTACCAAATTCTAGCTTTGAAAACCAGCCCATTTTAATGGTTTCTAATGTGCATTGAAACATATTCACTCATATTCAGAACCAGTACTTTACCATACACACCAGCATAGGTGAAGAGGAGAGTTAGTGACTAATGGATGCGGATGATTAAGTGAACATGATGGATAAGAGCCAATAAAATTTGGCCAGGAAACTGAGGTCTCGTCCCAACTCTTTGAGAGAGGATTTTTTTTTCAGTGACCACAGAGAGTCACAACCTTGGTTTAATGTCTCATCCAAAGTACAGTGCTTCTTACAGTATAGTGTCTCCAGCACTATACTGGGGCATGAGGACCCACATAGAGTAGATAACAGGATAAGCACCCCTGCTGGCTTATCTAACACCACTGTAGCTACTTAGGGTTGGGATGTCCAAACTCAGTCCTGGAGGGCCGGTGTCCTGCAGATTTTAGCTCCAACTTGCCTCAACACACCTGCAAGGATGTTTCTAGAAAGCCTAGTAAGAGCTTGATTAGCTAGCCCAGGTTTGTCTAATTGGGGTTGGAACTAAACTTTGCAGGACTTTGCCCTCCAGGACTGAGTTTGGACACAAACAGCATTTAACAATTGGTAAATAGATGTTGGTTTGTTTTTTAGGACCACAGCCATTAAAGGTTACAACCATCAAGGTAGGTTAAAAATAATACAATCTGTCCTAAAATCATATTTAAATAAGAAATAATGGTTCAGTTTGACACTTATCCACTATTCCTTGCAGGAGGAACCATATGCGATGTCTAAAGGCTCTGAACTGGAAGGCTTCTGCATTGACCTGCTGTCAGCTATCTCTAATAAATTAGGTTTTAAGTATGATGTTCATATCGTGAAGGATGGCCGATATGGCAAAACAGACGACAGTGGCAACTGGAACGGAATGATTGGAGAAGTGGTCAGAGGAGTGAGTATCAGGATTTGGTTTGCAGAACTGAAAAAGCAGTTGTTCGACATGAATTAGAATATTAAATAATTGTGCAAATAAATGATATATATGTATTATCTTGATACCCTGTTTTTTTTCTCCCTCTGTATCTGAATCTACCTATAATTCCTCTCATCTTAGCCTTGTTCATGTAGGCTACTAACGTTTAGTTTTTGTACATTTACTAGATGTTACATACATCAAATATAAAGTGAGACCAATATGAATTTTTCTTTACTTCATTGATCTATTTTGTTTTCATCCTCATTTGAAAATGTAAGCATGTGCTTTGCACATTAGCTATTATTTCTATACTTACACTTTACATTAAATCGATATTCTACATCTACAAAATTTTCAGATGTAGTCTAAAAAGTGTATAAAGAAACTATTGCATATGTGTGTGTCGCTGGTTTCTACAGGAAGCAGATATCGCTGTGGCGCCACTTACTCTGACAGCCCAGCGTGAGGCAGTTGTGGACATGTCCAAACCCTTCATGCAGACAGGCCTTAGTTTCATCATGAGGAAAGACTTGGGCTCAGATGACTCGCAGTTCCTGAGCCTTCTTAAACTGTTCTCCACTGAGATGTGGATGGGAGTACTGGTTGCCTACCTGTTGACCTCCGTTTGTATCTTCTTGGTGTCACGGTAAGTGTGAAATACAGTAGTGCCAGCCTGATCTCATGAGGAAACGCAACTATTTGACATTTTGTTAGTTTAGTGGCTAATTCGTACAAATTCGAGTTCAGTCGTACGATTTTAAAAAGGAGATGTGGCACAAAAACCCCACCCCTAAACCCAACCGTCATTGGGGGATTAGCAAATCATACTTAACTGTACAAATTTTGGAAACGCTGGAGAGGCCGTTTTCATTCTAAAACGCTGCTGCTGCGTCTCGGTGTAGATGGGGGAAAACGGAGACCTTTGAAAACGGAGGCGTGGCTGCTGAGATCCGCTACGTGATTGGGGATTTGGGTCATTGCGTATCCTTCCCTTATTCGTCAAGCGCACATGGCTATAACGACACCGGCAGACGGCAGACCAGCCTTCACTGTAAACACTGTATTTTCGATAGCCATGGATGTTTTATATTCATTTGTTACTTTAAGTAACAACTCGACCTCGTCGTCTGTCCTCAAAAAGACCTCTCTTGCTTTCTTTACCATCGCGTTCATCGTTCAACCAGCGTTTGTTGACTAACAATAACCAAATGCCGAGCGAGACACATGCTTCCTGTTTATACTTGAACGCGCATGCACCTGTTTATGGTGGCGTAGTGTGGAGGGACATCTGCTAGAGACTCTTGGGTGAAACGATAGTGTGGACGCGGATCGTTTTCATGCTAAAACGCCGTTTTAAAACTAAAATGCACTAGTGTAAACGGGGCCTGAGATTGTACAAATTCATACGAATAAGTCCATAAATAAAAAAGGTTACAAATTGTCGTGAGATAGCACTGGTAGTGTAGGGGTGCCAAATCCTGTACCTAGAGATCTACCTTTTTCCTCCATTTTCTCTGTAAAACAACCACTATGGAATGGTAGGATGCTGCTGAAAGTTCC
>CAIGQQ010006936.1:1355809-1379245 GCA_903798035.1 Danio albolineatus
CGCCGAAAGCTTCGGTTGCTTTTCGCGCTTATCGCTTACCTCTGTGCGGATGGCTTTCTCTGTGTCACCTAATTTGCCCAGTGGCTCGCCGCGTACGCCAATGGACTTGGAATGATGAGCAGAGTTGACCGTGGCAACAGAGTTTGAGTCCGTTAAAAAACAGTTCCAGGAACCGGCTAAGACAAAAGCAATAAATAAATAAATAAACAATAGGCTGAAAGCATGGTGAAATCACACGGCTGTGATGGATTTTCTTTTTTTAGATTACTTTTGAAAACACTATCGGTTGGATTTAGGAAAGGGGTTGGGTGGGTGGGTAGTCAAGCTGGCCTGATCGGCTGAAGTGTATATTGCACCTTCTGGTGGATTTACATGAGAACAAGACGCGCAAGAGATATTTGAGATCATCAAAATGTCTACACAGCAGCCTCTGGTGGATTTGCAAAAAACAAAACTGCAAGCAGACGTACCTCCGGTCACGTATTTCACTGTCCTCAGAAATGTAGTCCTGGGAACGTATCCGCAATGAGCCTGGGTTGTCATTACCACATAACATCATAGTGCCCAACAGAAAGGGAACATGTAAAATACACTACTATATACTTCTATTAAATACAAACGAAAAAACTAAACACAACCTTTCCAGAGTCTCATCTCATTTAGTTTAGCACTTTATTTTGATGGTCCATTTGACCATGTCTACAAAATATTTGTTAATACTGACATTCAACAGACATTTAACTGAATATAAGAAACTTTGCAAGTACATGTTAACTTACACTAACCCTACCCCTAACCCCAACCTCTCATTACTTATATTCTAATGAGAATTAGTTGCAATGTAACTTAAACTCAACAAACGGACCATCAAAATAAAGTGTGACCTTAGTTTGTTATCAATTTTGCCACAGGTGCTGGACCCCACCCCAAGGCTCTTTCAGGACGTGTCATCACCTCTATCTGGTGGATTTTTTCATTGGTGCTGCTTGCGTGTTACTTTGCCAACCTCAGTTTATGGCTGCATTCAGACAACCAGCAGCTGTCAATCAAGACCTTTGAAGACCTTGCTAATCAAAATGTGATCGAGTACGGTACCATTAAAGACTCTTCATCTTTCAATTTCTTCAAGGTAAGACATTTATAAGTGCAATTAACAGAATATATTGTTGTAAATACATTATAATGAATAGCACAATGCAGAAAAACAGAAAGACCACAATAATAAAGTGACTATGTTTAATATTCTCTCGGCCGTTGGTTTTCAATGTGTAGTGAATTTTACGTTGTAGAAAGTACACTGTAAATGTAATCTAGGCTATATTAATTGAGTAGTTCAATTAGTCTCATGTGATGGTGAGAGGGAATGGTAAACGGAGCAGCAGGAACGAGCCGGGGATGTGACAGTCTCCTCCAGTGATGTGATTTGCTTTATATAAAAATAATGAGGTTTGCATTTACATGTTTATACACTGATCATTACATAACCACATTAAATACTGTCTCCTGTCCAGTGTCTCTTCAGAAAACGCACTTGACATATTTAAATAAAGAATTTTATTGCGCATGTATGTACCTAAATTGAAATATTTACTTTATTTATATAAAAATTATAGATTATTTTAAATATCTATCGTTTGTTTTCATGAGTGAGTAAATGATGATGGAATTAGCATACACAAGTAAATAAAATATGAAATGTTATAATTTTGAGCTGTTTTTGAGCCAAATAGATTTGACAGTGTTAACGAAGAACAGTAATTATGGTTAATATTTTCCATATTCACATATTTTCTAATTCATGTTTTATTTTTCATATATAGATGCATTTGTATTGTCTTTATGGGACCTTGTTTTTTTTTTTCTCTAACAACTTCTGATATTGAAAAGTTTGCAAAAGTGCAAAAACTGGCGATTAAATAAATTTGATGTCATATTTTGGATGGAGTGGTGTTGCAAATGGTACAAAAACCTATTAATAAAGTGCTATTTTATTGATTTAATCATATATAGATGATTTCTGATATAATATAATGTTTCAAACTACTCAAATATCATTAAATGTCTCTTTATTGAACTAAAGAGTTTAATTTTTAACATCAGAAGTCAAAAGAGCAGAGGTCAATGTTCCAAAATGCAAGTCATAAATGTAAACAAAAACAAGATAAAAAAAATGAATCACAAAATAATATTCACAATATATAATTTTTTTGACAATGTATTACTAACTATGATATATGTTGTGCAAATTGATAAGCTTGTATGTAATCTAAACATGAATTGTTCACCCATGCAACTTTACCCATTATTTGAAGACCAATCGTCCAACCATGTGTTTCTATTATCTCCCTTTTACCAGAACTCCAACAACCCCACATACCACAGAATCTATGAGCACATCAAGGAAGCCCAAAGCTATTCGCTCAATGCGGCAGAAGGTTTCCGCAGGGCTCAGAAAGGCAACTATGCTTTCATTGGTGAATCTGTGTCCCTGGACCTGGCAGTGGCGAGATACTGTAACCTCACACGTGCACCTGAAATCATTGGCATGAGGGGATACAGCATTGCTGCTCCATTAGGTATACTGTCTATTCCATAAAAATAATAGTTTGCATCAATCACATTGGGCCTCATTCATGAAATATTTGGAACTATAAGAAAAACTTTCATGTAACAAAGACCTTTTCGAAAAAACTCTCCTCCGGAATTACAAAATGCTTTGTAAATATCAGATTTAATATTTGTGTATGCTAAAAGTCCTGTGAAGTGCTTTGAAATGTGCATTTTATATTTGATGTTTGACCGAATAAACTGAGGGCGGGACATATAATAGCCCTCCTCTTTTTTTGTAAAAATAGCCATTAGTGTTTAATTTTTGTCACAGCTCTGCCAGTGAGAGTGGTTGAGTACATCAACTGACAAGCAAATGAGAAGCGTCTTTAAATTGGTGGGACGTGACTGATAGTATCGAGCATTTGATTGGTCAGAAGATTTGATGAGAAATTGAAGTATGAGGTGATGTAAGTATTTAAATGAGTGCCCTATAATCGGTTAACATAAACATTCGATAAACGTGTTCACCTAAGCATATTGGAAGCATAGTGTTGTTGTTTTTTCCAGCTGAGACACTTGATTTGGAATCCATGGCAGTAATGTATTATGATCTCAATTTAGAGGAAATTACTCATTCATTCATTTTCTACTGCTTTTCCGGGGCCGGGTCACGGGGGCAGCAGTCTTAGGAGAGAACCCCAGACTTCCCTCTCCCCAGACATTTCCTCCAGCTCCTCCGGGGGGGATCCCGTGGTGTTCCCAGGCCAGCCGAGAGACATAGTCCTTACAGCGTGTCCTGGTTCTTCCCCGAGGCCTCCTCCCGGTGGGACATGCCTGGAACACCTCCCTAGGTAGGCATCCAGGAGGCATCCGACACAGATGCCTAAGCCACCTCAGGTGACTTCTCTCGATGTGGAGGAGCAGCCCGGGTGACAGAGCTCCTCACCCTATCCATAAGGGTGCGCCCTGCCACCCTGCATAGAAAACTAATTTCAGCCGCTTGTATCCGAGATCTTGTTCTTTCGAGCATGACCCAGAGCTCATGACCATAGGTGAGAGTAGGAACATAGATTGACCGGTAAATCGAAAGCTTTGCTTTTCGGCTCAGTGCATGCTGAAGGTCCATGTTCGATGAAGCCAACAGAACAACATCGTCTGCGAATAACAGAGATGAAATCCTGTGGTCCCCGAAGCGGACCCCCTCCAGGCCAAGGCTCCGCCTTGAAATTCTGTCCATAAAAATTATGAACAGAATTGGTGACAAGGGGCAACCCTGCCGGAGTCCAACATGCACTGGAAACAAATCTGACTTATTGCCGGCAATGCTAACCAGACTCCTACTCTGTTCATATAGGGACGAGATGAGACAGAGTGCCTCTGACCCCATACTCCCAGAGCATCCTCCACAGAATGCCATGAGGGACACCGTCGAATGCCTTCTCCAAGTCCATAAAACACGTGGACTGGTTGGGCATACTCCCATGAACCCTCGAGCATCCTGGTGAGGGTATAGAGATGGTCCAGTGTACCACGGCCTGGACAAAAACCACATTGTTCCACCTGGATGCTAGGTTCAACTTTATATACAAGAAATTACTGTATATAATAAAATTAGGCAAGCAGCAGGGCTTGACATTAACACCTGCCAACCTGCAAAATGCGGTAGATTTCACATGTGGAGGGTTAGACAGACACTCCCACCTGTCCCTTTGGCTGGTTGAAAATAATTTTTAAATTGCCAGGGCTGCCTTGTCCCCAGGGCCGGATTAACATAAGGGCTGGGTTGGGATGAAGCCCCAGGGCCCAAAGAAGAAAGGAGACCCTTTACTGGCTGAAGAATTAATTTGCGATATGACGCAGGAAACGCCTCTTTGCATTATGCTTTCTCTCGTTGATATTGTGAAGTATTTCTTTCGGTTCACTGCTGTTGAAAAACAGTAATGCCGTTGCTAAACTGGGGCTCGGGTGGCTGTAGCCCAATCAGAATATTGAATAGCCCTGTTTTAGTTACCCAAAAGGTTGATCAGATGTCTCAATTTTCCCAGGACAGTGCCTTATTTCAGCATCACCGAGAGAATTGTCCAGTCAAAGGTAGGCTACACCAAGCTCATTGTAGAACAAAAAATAAAATTCAAACAGTCTTCACTATTGATTAACTTGTACATGTAGTAACAGAAGCTGTCACAGGCGGAATCATGGTGAATGGACTCATAACTAAAGCACAGTCTCGGCCGCGCAATGGTTACAGCTGGATTAAAAGAAACGCCGCGCAGCCGCACAATCCTTACATCACACAATATAACCGAGACAGTGCGCAAACAAATCAAATAGCCTACACAAGCAGTTATCAAAATGTCTATCGTTGCGGAGTATGTATCTCAAGTAAATACAATCAGTTATGCTTTACAGTGTCTAAGTGAACTAGTTAGAAAGCAAACTTTTTTTGTCAATATGCGTACAAATGTGATCTTAGAATCGAGAAGCAACACGACTGATAAGTGTTCGCACAAGCAAAAGAAAACAGATGAATACCGAATGAGAGGATGATCAGACACACAGTGAGACCCAGGCGATTCTTGCTCACTGACGACAGTGTCGTGCGCGAGTGCTTAAAAACTCCTGTGTCCTGCTTCCTTGCGCAAAGCAACCATGCCTGAAAACACAACTGGTGTGATTGTTTCTCTTTGAAATAGACTGGGGAAAAAACGGTGCTCGTGCATGCTCAGTTCTGCTACTTTCGAGATCTCCAGATAATTTTGTAAGCAGCAGCAGTTGCCGCTTTCGCTTTAACCATACTTTGAACAGATTATTAACGGGCCTAATGTTAACCGTGTGCACGCGATCATCCTTCGGTTATCACATAGGGAATGTTTTTCACCTGCTTTCTTTTGCTTAGTTATTTTTGTTAATGTAGTTTATAGAGAAATAAAATTGGTAAATCCTTAGTTATGAGCCCTAAAAAGACATGTGAAATAAAACTAATTGCAATGTGATTCTATAAAACCACAACCCAAGGTCACAACACACAAAAGTTAAATAAACGAGGAGGCGTGTGGACATAACACACAATCTAAATCAAGTCATTTTAGCATGCCAAAGTCAAATATATTCATATAAAATATATGTTCTCAACAACAAAATTGTGGCTAGTGAAAATGGCGAGTGGCTGGCCAAACTAGCCAAAGTGGCTGGTGATCAAATAAGGTAATATCAAGCCCTGGTAAGCAGTAATATTAACTCTTTCTTGTTGTTGTCATTGTATAAGTACCGTATGATTGGACGGCAGGGTAAAAAGACACAGTGATGTTATATGTTTTTCCCAAAGTTAAACAGTTATATACAAAACATAACCAAGCTAACATTTATAATATTATTATGCAAGTTCATCAAAACTGAGTAGTCAGTTAGTCAATAAGAACAAGTTTTACACCACATTTATGCGTAGTAGGGAGCAGGTCTACAGTACATCCCTTTCATACAAACACTTTCATGAATCCAACAACTTACGTCAGAACTGCTTCACGATAAATCACAGAACAATTTGTTCTGGTTGTGTTTCATGAATGAGGCCCATTGTTTAAACATAGGACTGTGATTCAATCTCCCATCATAAATCTCTTAAGCTATGTAGTATGTAAACAATCAAGTACATGACTATTTTACTATCCTCGTACCACCACAGTGCTTGTTGAATGGGTGATGCTGTCAGACTCACCGTGAATGTGTGTGTGCCCTCAGGCTCTCCTTTGATAAAGAACCTAAGTGTTGCCATTCTCCGTCTGAGTGAGTCTGGCGAGCTGGATTACTTTCGCAGTAAGTGGTGGGCAAGCAGTTGCGTGGCTAAAGACGGCAAAGGTGCTCCACTAAAGCCTACAAGTCTCAAGGGAGTCTTCTTATTGCTGGCATTCGGTCTGGGACTGGGGCTTTTCCTGGCTTTGATGGAACTAGCTGCCAAATCACGCAGAGTCGCTAACAGTGAGCAGGTAAGTCCAATTTGTCATGTAGATGGATGACTGTTCATTTGTCATTGACACAAAATGATGCTGCATAGATTAAAAACAGAATAAAATATATTCCATTCTTTGTTATCAACATCAAACGCATTAAATGTTCCATTATGCCAGGGCTTTGTCCAGTTTTACACTTTATTGAAAATAGGCTCTTTAAATTTTTTTTTAGGAAGATGCTAACGGTCTAATCCAAATCAATGATCTATGCTAAGCTAAGCTAAATGTGCTCCTGTCAGACCCGGATATTGATTGAATGGATTAAAAATGCTAAAACTAAACCATTTTACCCTAGCTGTCTTAGATTGAACCTATTTTTTAAATCAAAGTGGAGTGTTGCTTTATAGTTTGCACTGATTTGTATCTTAAATAATAATCTTAGTAATAAAAAAAATAATGGACTACATAAATATACATTTGACCACCCCTATAATGGTTTATACCATTGTCAAAGCAGGTCAAAGGACACTTTTCGCAAAAACAAAAAATGTTTTTCAGTGCACAGTATTACTGTGGGGGAATATATATTAAACAAGTCACCATTTTTCTCAGAAAACATATTTCTAAAGGTGCCGTTGACTGCCGAAATTTGCCAAAAGGTGCCAAAATTTTTCCCCAGATGTTGGGAACAACCAAATCCATAAATGCAACGAAAACAAATCTAATTAATTCACAAAATAAGTCATGCATAATAAAATGAAATGATACAGGAAAAAAAGTATTGAACACATGAAGAAAGGGAGGTAGTGAAAGCCCAGACAGCAGTTGAAATCTTTCAGTAGTTCTTAAGCAACCCTCTGACTTTCATCATTGTAAATTAATATTCGCTACTTCAGTTAAAATCTACATTAGCAGGATCATGAAGATGAAATCAGGGTGGACATTTCAGCAAGACAATGATCCAAAGCACAGCCAAGTAAACTCTCAGATAGAAAATCAAGCTGTAGAATGGCCCAGCCAATCACCTGACTTGAATCCGATAGACCAGTGGTTCTCAAACTGTGGTACCAGTACCACTAGTGGTACGCATGCTTCCTTCTAGTGGTACGTGGAGGAATCTCTGAATAATTAAAGTAAAAAAAGATCACACTTTTAACCCTTTGACGCATACGATAACACCGATGGGATCAGTAAATTGATTTTAATAGGTTAAACCTTTATTTTATTTGAAATTTTCAATGTTTGTTATGTATTCTATCATTTGAAGCTAATTTCCTCCCCATATTTGTAACGGTTGTTGAGGGCGTTTCTTGCATTTTTATATCCCAATGTTGACAGGTATAGTTTAATCACTTTCTTTTCTGACACACAAAGCCTACTCTAACGCGCAGTAAGCAGATCTAACATCTAATTTAAGTATGCAAATTCAATTCATATATTTAAAATACAATATAATGTTAATGTTTAGACTTTAAAGACATACAAAAAGTCATATATACATGCAACATATAATTCAATTTTCAGTTTATTTATGAATATGATGACATATAGCCTATATTTATGAGGTCCAAGGGTCTTGATAAATGGGCTACTTTATGATAATACTTTTTAGTTTTTAAAAACAGCACTTTTTATTTTTTTTATTTAACTTTACATTAAATGCACGTTTTAATTTAAACGTTGACGTTTTACTTATTTTTTTTTACCTTTACACACAGCCCAGTGTTGATGTTCAAGCTATTTAAAATGTTTAAAGTGGCTGGCAATAATAAATATTCATAATAATAAGAATTAATCTGCCACGTTTTTGAACTGTGCAGAGCTGTAGCTGCTTAAATAGCCCTACTACGCTTCAATACCGGTCATTATAGTGGTACTTGGAGAGACAATTTTTTTCTGAGGTGGTACTTGGTGAAAAAGTTTGAGAACCACTTCGATAGAACATACAAAATAAGGCTCAGATTTGATAGACGAGATCCACAGAACCATCAAGATTTTTAATAAACAATACATGTTTACAAATGGACCAGTAAAGTGACCACTTGAGGCACTACTCACAGGTTTTGATGCTGTAAATCACCTCCTTTCTTACAGAAATCCTGCTGTTCGGTGATGTCTGCTGAGCTCAGTCAGCGCTTCAGAGGTGGCGAAGTGGCAGCACCAGAATCCTCTGAGAAAAACAAAGCCTAAACCTCATTAAAGCACTGACATATATGCATTTCATCGCTAAAAGTTCATCATGTCCAAATCAGTTTTATATGCTACTAACTATACCGAGTGGGTGAGGGTCGTGAAACCATTGCATTTGTTGTGTGAGCTTCAAAATTTAAGTATGGCTTTTAGTCAGGTTTTATCAACAGATGTACTGTTTTAGTTTAAATACTGTTAATAATGTTTTTACAGTGTTAAAGTATTACATTTTATTTGCAGAATAGCTAAATGTGTTTTTTATTTTATTTATTTTGGTATCAAACATGACATATTTTGGTTTGACGGTCCTGATAAATAAGGGACTAAGCCTAAGGAAAATGAACGAATGAATGAATATTATTGGTTTCATGACACTCACCTTAATAATAGTATAACCGTTTATCTACAGAACGAATTTGGCTCTTTTAATGTGTCTTACAGTATTAAACAAGTCTAAGTTTTCGTTTTATTTTGGTTTACATAAAGAGACGGAGGACATATCAGTTTAATAATGTCAGGTTACACTTTTCTCATTGAAATATTAGTTACACAGCAGTTTTTTAACATTGTGATGATGCCCAAGTTTCTGTCCATGTCCTAATATCCATTTCTTTTTATGTGCATGTAAGAGAAAATTGCATACAGATTTGTTCAAATGTTTTCTTTTACGCCTATAATACAAAATGATGCATGCAAAATGTTTTCCATGAATATGTACACTGTGAAGAATCATTCGCTTATTTTATACGTCTTTGTTCTATTTTAGAGAATTTTCTTAACGGAATAAAAAGATGAACTATGCTGTTTGCTTATGTAATATATGCTTCATGTATTCATTTCTACACATTAATGCTTGCATTTTTAATAACACAGACCAAGTCTTTGTGACTAAATATTCCTGCATGACATTTTTAACCGTTATTGTTCAAATTTACTAGCCTTTTGCTATGTTAGTTGCTGTTTTTGCCCCATTGACTCCCATTATAACAATATTTTTTGACTGCAAAGCCTTGACATGTTACTTCACCAATAATATCACTTCGGAGTGAATAAAAAAACATCCCCAACATGGGGGCATTCGAGGGAGCTGCAGAATGGATGGCAACATCAACAGCCTGAGGTATTAAGACATTTGTGCTGTCCATTACATTACAAACCACAGGAGAGGGCAAATTCTTCAGCAGGATAGCGCTCCTTCTCATACTTCAGCCTTCAAGATTCCTGAAAGCAAAGAAGGTCAAGGTGCTCCAGGATTGGCCAGCCCAGTCACCAGAGATGAACATCATTGAGCATGTCTGGGGTAAGATGAAGTCGGAGGCATTGAAGATGAATCCAAAGAATCATGATGAACTCCAGGAGTCCTGCAAGAACGCTTTCTTTGCCATTCCAGATGACTTTATTAATAAGTTATTTGAGTCATTGCTGTAGATGTATGGATGCAGTCCTCCAAGTTCATGGGAGTCATACACAATTAACACTGCACCATGACTTTATATTCTATACTGTACGTTATTTCTGTTAAGTGACAAGACTTTTGTTTAGGCAATGTCAGACCTTACTGTCCTAATTAAATCATTAAAAGTCAAGGCATGATCATATTTTATTTTGGTAAAATAAGCGTAATCTAGAGGCCTTTGCCACTTCTGATAGCAATTGCTCAACTAGAAGTCCAGTTATTATTTGTTGTTTCTAAAACTTGGATAGGCGACAAGACATTTGTCAGGTCGTGTATGTTTACATTAATTGTTCTCAACAGTATATGTCAAACACAGGTGTCAAACTCATTTTCACTATGGATAAACAAATAACACTGAGTCGCTGATGAGCGTCAGATGGGAAATTTGCAAATGCCAAGTGTAGCAGAGGCCAGCTTGTGAAGTGCTGTGCTGGTAAACCTCACTCATCTGATCTCTAAAATGTGCTTTAGCGACTGACACTAGAGGCCATGGTCTTTAGCCTCCTTGTTACAGCAACCCCATGCAATGAATAGCCTGTCTGATCCCAGCTCAGTGTGGCTTGGGTGGTGTAGGACCGACGAGGCTACACAAACAAATCCTGCTTTGTTGAATCCTAATGGGGAAACACGGCTCTCTAGTGACGCATTATAGGGGATGTAGACTCAACCTTTGACCTTTAGCTAAAAGTCTAAAGCATGTGGTACACTTTTCTGTAAACACTTCAGTCGTTCTCTGATTGGATTATATATACGCTTATTTCACGCGGCCGCCATTTTAAAACACAAAATCGAGGCTGCGGCGGGAAGAAACCCAGAAGTATAGGATTAGCACTGTAAAAATTGCAATAACATGCTGTGGACTACAAACCTCCATTTGTTGCCGTGATTTTAAATTGCATATATTGTCAGTTAAGTTTAATTTAAACAATTAAAAAAATATTTGTCATCAAACAAAATTATAATCTCTTTAAGAGTAATACATTTAAGTGTCTTCCTAGGCTTCAGTTCACAGTGGGGACGCTTCCATGCTTCAGCCTATGTAACCCAGTGAGCAATCGATAATAATATACTCCATCGATCATAATATTCTCCTTGATAGGCTTGAAAATTATGTTGGTATTACAGGAACTGCATTGGCCTGGTTCAGGTCTTATCTATCTGAACGTTATCAATTTGTATCAGTTAATGAAGAGACATCGTACAGATCAAAAGTACACTGTGGGGTTCCACAAGGCTCAGTTCTTGGTCCTTTACTTTTCACACTTTATATGCTACCGCTAGGTGATATCATTAAAAAACATGGAGTTAGCTTCCAGTGTTATGCTGATGATACACAACTTTATATCTCCTCTCAACTTGATAATTTGTTTGAATTTTGTTTGAATGACTATTTGAGTATTAGCCAACCCTACATCCTCTGTCTAACTTCAGAGTGTCGACACATAGTCAGTGAGAATGTACGCAAATCCTGGGGCGTGACAACTCTGTGCGGCGTTTGGTCCCCAATAAACGTATAACTGAAAAGTATGGGATCAGAAATAGATCAAAACTCTAAATTGAGTCATAAAAGATGAGTCAGATTAAATTCGGAGCTAAAAACAAATATAAATAAATTCTAATAAATAACACAATTTTTTTCAGATGCGGTAGAAAAGGCTTACATGAATTTAACCTTCGACCATGCTGTTAGTTTGGCCTAATGAATGGACTTCTACATGAAAATGAGTTCACTGTACTTAAATGGCCTCCACAGTGACCAGACCTCCATCCAAGGCCCAATCCCAATTCTACCCCTTAGCCCTTCCCCTTACACCTACCCCTCGTTTTGCGCGTTCACGTCAAGGGGTAGGGGTGTCCCAATTCTCTTTTTAGCTTGAAGGCGTAGGGCTAAGAGCAAAGGGTATACACCCCTTTGAACGAAGATTTTTCAGCACCACACTTAAAACGGAGGGGTAAGAAAATTTCCCAAAATACACCTGCCTCAGCGGCAGGATAGCTGAACCCGGAAGGAGATCCACAAATTAGTATTTTTTGTCATTTATACGAACTTTTATGACAAACAAACATACGTTTTAATATATTCATATTCGCGTTCGTGTTTTTTTTCGTGGCTTTTTAAAACAAACACGCAAAAAAACCCCGCTAAATTTCGCGATCTATAATCCATAATCATAACTCATGTACAGCAGTCCCACAACATTCTGACACTCGATGACACTCGAATACCCTGTCAGAAAAGTCTAGTGGCTGGGAATGAGCTTTTACAGTGTCTGCTATAATGTTTATGTTGTTTTCGTGTGTTTACATAGATGAGCATGGCCACTGTGTAAATACACAGTACAGTTCCGATCATATTGCCACATTAGATCGTTAAGATAACATAATATACGCCTTCAGTGATTTCTTGAAGATAAACACCAAAAAAAACAACTGGAGTAACTACAGCAGTTGTGATCGTCTGATCTCATATGAAGCAAGAGATCGCGATGACATATGATGACGTGTGCAGGTGTTGAAGTGCTGTCCCAATTCTTAGGGGTAAGTTTTGAAGCCCTTCCCCTTAACCCTTGGTTGCACGGGCCAAGGGGAAGGGGTAGGGGTACAAAAATAGAATTGGGATTGGGCCCAATTGAGCACCTTTGGTATTTGGTGGAATGGGAGATTTGCATCATGGAAGTGTAGCTGAGAAATCTAAAGCAACTGTTTGATGCTATCATGTCAATATCTACCAAAATCTCTGAGGAATATTTCCAGTACCTTGTTGAATCTATGCCACGAAGGATTAAGGCAGTTCTGAAGGCAAAAGGGGCTCCAAACTGGTACTAGTAAGGTGTCCTAAATAAAGTAGCCAGTTTGTAATTCAAAATTGATGGGTAAACAGCTTTCCATTATATGGCATATTTATAAGGTTAGTAAGAGAACAATTCAGATCATGCACTAACAGTTTGTTTGGTTTTGGTCCTGTGTTCATTTTCATGTGGAGTCTTGAGTTCTAAACAGAATTAATGCAGTCTCTAGCAGCATTTCTCGATATTTTGCATCCTACATTCTTCCTTCTGTTTTTAAAAAAGAGAAAAAGTAAGTCCAGTCATTAAAGAGTGGATAGAATGATGTTATCAGCGCATTACTGCACAGCTTTATAGGCACTGGGCTGCAAGCGTGATTGCACACGCTTTGAATCTGAAGTAAAAGAATCTATCTTAGTCTCAACCATCCACAAAATCGTTTCCCACGCTGAAATAAATCACTGTTTTCTTGGGAAATTTGCATGCCACTTTTTGAGTAATGGCATGTTTGTGCCAGGCTCTCGTAGCGGGGTTTTTCACAGCTCTTCATTTGGTAGAGTGGGTCACCTTTACTCTGCTCTTTGCTATTGAATTCTGCAGCTCTTTCACAGTGAACGTTGGCCTCTCTGTGGCTTCTCCCACAAATCTTCTTGTTCGAGCGGAGAAAGCTGTGAGATGGGGTTTTCTAGGCCAGTGGTCCCACAACAAGGACATTGCAGCACATTTGGGCATTGTTAAATTAATGTGTGATCCAATTTGAATGACCATTGGGTTTCTTATTTATTATTATTAATTAATTATATTATTGTTTTAGGGCATCACGGTGGCGCAGTGAGTAGCACGTTCGCCTCACAGCAAGAAGGTCGCTGGTTCGTGCCTCAGCTGGGTCAGCTGGCATTTCTGTGTAGAGTTTGCATGTTTTCCCCATGTTGGCGTGGGTTTCCTCCACGTGCTCCCGTTTCCCCCACAAGTCCAAAGATATGTGGTATAGGTGAATTGGGTAAGCTAAAATTGTTCATAGTGCACAGGGGTGAATTCCAGTTCCTCTGCACAGTTTAGTTTCAACCCTAATTAAACAGACTTGATCAAACTAATTGAGTTTAGTTTGAAACCTACAGGTAAGTGTGTTGGAGTAGGGTTGGAACTAAACTGTGCAAAGCCGCAGCCCTCCAAGAACTTAAATTGACACCTGTGCCATAGTGTATATGTGTGAATGAGAGTGTACGGGTGTTTCCCAGTGATGGGTTGCAGCTGGACGGGCATCCACTGCATAAAACATATGCTGAATATGCTGGATATTCATTCTGCTGTGGCGACCCTAGATTAATAAAGGGACTAAGCCGAAAAGAAAATGAATTAATTAATATTATTATTGTTTTCATTTATTTAAGTTTATTTATGGAGGTACAATTATGCTAAAAAATATTACCAGAAAAAAAGAGCTGCATGACCTAACATTTAAAAAAGAAAAACATTTTTATAAACGAAGCAATGAAATCAAGATTCAATAAATAAATTATCTCTTAAATATCATGCTTAAATGCAATAAAGGTCCATATTATTAGCCACCTTAACATTTTTTTTTCGATTAGCAATTGAACAAACCACAGTAGTAAAATAACTTGCATAATTGTAAAATAACTAGCTTACCTAATTAAAGGGGAACCTATTGCGCCCCTTTTTACAACATCTAAAATAAGTCTCTGATGTCCCTAGAGTGTGTATGTAAAGTTTTAGCTCAAAATACCCAACAAATAATGATTTATAACTCTTTGAAACTGACCCTTTTAGGCTTTGATCCTAATTGTGTCATTTTGTTGACCGTATGCTTTAAATTTAAATGAGATTGTGCTTTTTTTTTTTAAGGGGCGGGGCTACAAACGTGATGGATTCAGATTTCTGTCTTCCAATCCGTCCCAGCAAGGATCAAAGTTTATCCTTTTCCTCATTATTTTAACTTTAGAAATCATAACTTTGAAATGATTTTGACTAATGAATAAAGTTAACACATTGCTTAATATAAGACTGATCAGTGGATTTGCATGTGTCTTTGTAACTCTATTTTCAGCAGCCACCAAACCAGGTTAGAGGTCATGGAAACCTCGAGTGGAACTGAAGCGCTTGATGATTGAAAACAACTGTTTTCCTATGTGTATTGCTATGTATGTGTTAATACTGTCATAAAAAGATTTTGATATTATTATTATGTGTTAATTCTGTTAAAAGCGATTTTCCTTTTTATTCAAGATAGACTTTGTGTAGTGAGAATATAGCAGCCTGAATGTCGATTATAGCAGTTTTTAACCAGTTTTGATAAAGACCTCTGAGAGTACTCTCAGCTTAAAAAAACAGATAGTACTTTGATGGCCTGTTTCCACTGAGTGGTACGGTACGGTACGGTTCGGTACGCTTTTAAGGCTGTTTCCGTACCGTACCACTTTTTGGTCACCCTTTGTTTTATCAGTTTTTTTATTATTTTATTTTCTTATACCTCAATTTTATTTCTGTTTATGTAAAGCACTTTGAATTGCCACTGTGTATGAAATGTGCTATATAAATAAACTTGCCTTGCCTTGCCTTTGCAAAGGGTACCAAGGGTACCAAAGGTTACCAAAAGACGGAGCTAGACGCGCAGCTGAACGCTATTGGTTTACAGAGATACGTCATTTGCTCGCGCAACAAGCAGAATGAAAACAAAGGACCCGCCATGTTTAATACACAGCTGAGAGACAATACACTGAAATAATATAAACATATAATAACGAGCCATGGTCGACCCGAGCTCAAACAAACCTTGTCGTTGTCTTGAACAGCCACAAAGCCGAGAAGAGGAGCAGATTCTCCCCTGTGCCCCGTAGTTTTTTACGAGCCCGTCTGAAGAGTGAGTGGTTTCGCTTTATCGCTTGCGCCCGCGTCAAAATTTTAAATAACAAACTTCTTTAGCTGATGATAATAACGTGCGCTTGATTACTGACATGCTTTTGAAACCCGATCCTTTCAGAAACAGACAAACGCGAGACTGATGTGTGCAAAAACAAAGGAGAAGCTGGAAAAAACAAAGGAGCGAATCATTGTTTCAGCAAACATGAACAAACTGCTACGTTAAACTATTACTATAACCTTCTGGACTATTATGAACTCGGAATGACGAAATTACTTTCTAACAAGAGGCTACATGTGCTGGTGAAGATCACAGACACAGATGAAAGGTTTGCACTGACTGTGGGCTCTATTTTTGTGCCGTGTGTAGTTTTTCTGTAATTGGTAACATATCGGAGACTGTAAGGGGCTGTATTTGTTCATATATGCTGCATTTATTTATTTATTTATTTTATATAATCGCGGACAGTAGGCTATTTGCATCATTGATCTAGTTATAATCAGATCATGTTCATAGAAAGGTCAGTAATGAACATTTATACAGCAGTGTTTATGTGTATAATAAAGCATCTGTTTTGTGAGAAGTGCTTCTCATATGATTTGTGAACGACCAATAAAGCTTTACTGTAAAAATTTCAACAAACGAATATGATGTTGACTGAAACTTTCTGTCGTACACCACGCCCACTAAAAGAGTACCCTTTTGCAGTGGAAACGCAAGCCTGATAAAGGTGACCCGTACCGACCTGTACCGTACCGTACTGTACCACTCAGTGGAAACGGGCCATGAGTGTGTGTGTGTTCTATTCGATTGTGGATCCTTTTACAGGTCTGGAGTTAGCTCTAAACAGCCTAGTGAATGTCTGACGTTTGTATGCTTGAGATATCATTCAGAGTTGTACGCACGCACCCACGTGGAAATCCATCTATCTTTGTTCCAAACAATTAGGTTAGAACACCTATATGTGTGACACAGTTAATGACGTTATGTAAGGGTATACTTGTTGTTGATTTGTGATTGAAAGCAGAACGGCCTTCTGCTGATGAAACTGCAAACTATCTTCAGTAAACGTTCTTTATTTGAATCTCTGACTCCAGCTCTTCTTCATCTGACAGACTGGTCATTCTTTGGGTTCAAACTGTAAACTATCCCTACTCCTATGTGTCAGCATAGTGGCAGATATAAAAACAAGACTAACATCCTATGTTAATGAGGTAGAGATCATCGCTAACGGGTGGGGTTTTCCCCCTCTGATGACATGTACAAGGGAGAATAACAAATTGGGTACTATCATCATGGCTAAGACATAGGAAATTGTTATTAGAAACTAATAAAATTATTATGTTTTTAAATATGTTTAAAAAAATCTTGTCTCTGTTAAACAGCACTTGAAAAATCTTTTTAAAAGAATACACATTTTACAGGAGTGCTAATAATTTAGACTTTAACTGTAAATTCTGGAAATTTAATTTAATTCAAAAACATTTCCCCCATTCTATGTCCCACCCAATTGCCAAACCAAACCTAAACCCTTGGTGGTAACATTATATTGTATATAACACAGGGCAGGAGATGATCTACAGGAATAAATAAACAATTTATTTTGTGTATGACACTCGTCTTAGAAGCCTATTATTAAAATGAACTTAGAATTAAACCTACAATTTCAGAACAAAAATGCTTTATAAATCACCTAACCTGATGAATGACTAAATATAAAAGAGAGTTACTGCCACCTGTTGGCGATTTATGTGTCATTTTATTGGTCCATGGACTAAACCAATCAAGTTACCAGCCCCGCAGAAGGGTACACTCTTAAAACAAACGGTTCTATATAGAACCAAAAACGGTTCTATCGAGCGCTTCATATATGGAACCCCAAAAAGGTTCTATATAGAACCATTTTAAGGGTTCATTAAATAGAACCCCAAATGGTTCTTTGAATTCAAGTTAGATGGTTCTATTTAGAACCATTTAAGGGTTCTTTTTTATTATTGAATTATTGTTACTTATTAATGAATAAAAAATAAAACCAATCAAGACAATTCAAATTGTTTAAATTTATTCAATTCATTATACAAAATATTTTTTAAAATATTTAAAATTGCACCTCTGCATACTTTGCATTGGACAGCAGATCTACCTTAACAGTTTAATGGCATTTTACAATGTAATTGAAATGATTTCACTTTTCTAAGCTTTTTTACTGTTTGAACAAATACAGTGCTTCACTTTCACACATGTCTAAAATGAAGAGAAATATATCACAATGCAGATAGAAACAATACACAAACAATCAAAACATCTATTAAATAACACTACAATTTCAAAAAGTGGATGGTACCTGCATGTATTGGTCATCACAACATCCATTTTTATACATAATTTAATAAAAAAACATTACTAACACATTGCAAAATGATTAGACAAAACACTGCAAACAGCCATTTCACAACCTGTAGCATGTCCATGTCAGTCAGCCTCTCTTATAAGGTAAATAGTTTTGTCCATGGGTGGCACAGTGGCTCACTGGTTAGAACTGTCACCTCACAGCAAGCAGGTCACTGGTTCGAGTCCCGACTGGGCCAGTTGTCATTTCTGTGTGGAGTTTGCAAGTTCTCCCAGTGTTCTTGTGGGTTTCCTCTGGGTGCTCCGGTTGACCCCACAGTCCAAAAGCATGTGTACGGTATAGGTGAATTGGCCATAGTGAGTGAATGTGTGTAGATCTATGAGAGAGTATATGGGTGTTTCCAAGTGCTGGGTTGTGGCTGGAAAGGGCAGATTAGTTGGTGATTCACTCCACTGTGGTGCCTCTGATAAATGAGGAAGTTGAAGGATAGCGAGTGAGTGTTGTCCATTGTAATGCTGAAACTTCAAGCCTTGGTGGAATCAGGAGAGCTGCTGAATCCTGGATGGTGTAGGACCTTTGGATTTCTGTAAAACAATATTTTAATGTTGAGTACTTTTAACCAATTAACATAAGTCATCAAATAGAATTACAGTTATAATTAATACAATTAAAGTGTGTGTGTGTTTGGGGCAAATAGTATGTAATATAGGGAGTAGTTACCTTCTGCGGTTTCCGCTGCTGGTCCAATGAAACTGTCATGGAGCACTTCCTTCTTTCTGTCCCTTTTTGGGCCATTTCTTTTAAAGATGTTTCTGTGTTCTTCACCAAGTTTTCTAAGCAGCATCCTAAATGCAAAAAACATTTTGGTTACTTCATGTGTAAGTTTCCAAATGACATATTTTCAGCAATACAAGTTTCTTAAAGTCATCATGGACGCAAAACTATTTGGCACACAATGTAACAGTGTTTACTCACAAGCTGTGGCACTCCAAGAAGAAAAAACTGCTCCATTAGTTCTGCAAACCCCTCCATAATCTGTGCTCTGGAAAAGGGTGTTCATTCGGTTCTTCACTTATGAGTATCTGGTGTCGCATTCCAGGTCCATCACAATCTGAGGTAGAAAGACAGCATTTTAGAGTGTGTAAATATGAATTTAAACCACAGAATTAATCTACCTTTGGCATCAAATGTATTGAACTGAACTTGCCTTGTGTTAAGTTCCTCAGAGTACAGTTCACTTCCTTTTCATCCCATTAATTTGTTTCATTTTGCAAGATGATAGATGAGCTCACCACTGAAATCCTTTCATTTTTAAATTTGTTTTGCAGACATTGCAACAAATCCTGTAGGCAAAATTACACTTTCTTTTAAAACATATTTTCTTTGCAGGACTTTTTAATAAGCAATGACCTTAATATTCTCACTGTACAAACAGCAGCAATAAGTAATAGAACATTTTTGTGATAAATATATTTCAGTACACAACAACCAAGTCTGAAATATACATGTTATAAAATACAATATTTACCAGGTGTCCTTGTTGATGATAATTGTGTCACAATTATGGATGTAACGCATGTCCTTCTTTAAGCTGGGATCCTTCCTCTTCAAAGCTACTTGTGTCCTGCAGCCCAGGTTACAATACAATGTTAAAGTCTTTTATAATATTCATTTCATAATACTTAATACAGTTTGTTAAGAATTAAAAGCAATAATACATACCGAGCACAAGATTTACGATGCAGTTCAGTGTCCAGGCTGTTTGAAGAAAAGAAAGATATACATTAAAATATGAATTTTAAACTTATTTAGCACAATATATACATATATGTAGCCTATATTTAACAAGGTTCAACATTTCACAATACATTTAGCCTGCATGTTTGTATGTCCTTCATAAATAACACCTGATCTTTAATCTATGGATTATTAAAATATGTTTTGGCTTTGAAAGGTTTTAATAATACCCTTAGCAATTATTACTATAGCGCGTGCATAGACTCGGGCGGGCGCGTGCATAGACTCGGGCGGGCGCGTGCATAGACTCGGGCGGGCGCGAGCGCGGCATGTTCCCTTGAGGTTTTAATGCAGACTAGCCGGCGTGTACACTACTTTACAGAGTTTAGCCCGAGTTAAACTGGGCTAAACTCACACACGAGCAAGCTGGAAGTACTCGTTTGTTCAAGGTTGGAGATAAAAACTGCACGAAAGCAGAAATCGGCTCATATGAAGTTACCATTAAAAGAGCGTGCACGCGCTTCACGCTGCCTCTCGGAGCTCGCCTTCAAATAACGCACCTGTTTTATTGTTATTGATGTTTTAATTAATACTGACAAACAAATAAAGCGAAACTGTAACTTATTTCGAACAAAAAGCAGAGCAAAGTCAGCTTGACACAGATTCCTGAACTGAAGGCTGACGACAGAAATCCATCAGAAAGTTACAAGCACAGTATTAATCCATATTAACGTTACCCCTTATTCAGTCTGTCACCATATAACACAAGGGAAGAGAAACATTACCCCGTAATACAAAATATTTCCTTATTATAGTTTTAAAAGAGTAATAACGTACCTGAATGATGGAGCTGCAAAAGCGGAGTTCTCCTTTTCAAAAATTAACCGTCACTCTCCAGGCTCGTCACCACCAGTCCACAAATGAATGACGTCACCAGAGGGCTTTTTCATGATTATTAGTTTAAAATAATTTATTAAACCATAACAACACACTGTACAGTCTGAATAAACTGGTTATTTAATTAATTTCACAAAATAATTTGTCAAAAAAATTAAATATTAAGCATATATAAATATTAGTTATATGGTAATGTACAAACCTGCATGAAACAAAAATCCCATCATACATTGATTAGGTTTTTGACCATAGCAGTCATTTTATTAGGTTTTGACTCAAAAAGCTTTGCCTCTCTGTGTTATAGCTTATTATTATTTATAATCTTTACTATATAATTATGTCATAAATCTAACATTATAGAACCATATTAATCAAAAAGGTTCTTTGCACTCAAAGGGTTCTAAATAGAACCATTTTTTGGGTAAAAGGTTCTACTGGCCAAGTATAGAACCCTAGGGTTCTATATAGAACCTCAAGGAACCTTTTTTTTTAAGAGTGTAAAGTCTATGGCAGGGGTTCTCAATCTCTGTCCTGGAGGTCCGGTGTCCTGCAGATTTTCACCTTAACCCCAAACAGACACACATGGGCTTATGAAGATCTTACTAGGCTTTCTAAAAACATCCTTTCAGGTGTGTTGAGGCAAGTTGGAGTTAAAATCTGCAGGACATCAGACCTCCAGGACCAAGTTTGAGAACCCCTGGTCTATGGGATACAGCACATATCAATATAGCATAATTTCTGTGACACTGTACAACAACAATAATTAATATTATTACATTACTGTGAGGGGTAGGCGTAGGGTTAAGGTTTAATGGGTAATTTAATAAATAATATTAGTAAAACTCAAAAAATAGAAAATATTCTCCTTACCTTCTGGCCGCAGCTGTATCCCTTTTAGCAACAACCCCAAAAAAGGAAAAGGTCAGTTGTTTTGTCCAATGCAGCCCACAACCTAATACCTCAATAAAATATTACTATATGTTTTTAATTTATATAATGAAAGTTTTTATAAGTTCTACCTATTTATAATATGAGAAATGTGTTATATAGAAATCCTATTAATAGTTAGCTTTATATGTTATATATGGTCCAAACAAGTCCAAAGACATGCGCTCTAGGTGAATTTGGTACGGTAAACTGCTATGTGTCTGAATGAGAGTTTATGGGTGTTTCCCAATGATGGGTTGCAGCTGGAAGGGCATCCGCTGCATAAAACATATGCTGGATGAGTTGGCGGTTCATTCCGCTGTGGCGACCCCGGATTAATAAAGGGATTAAGCCGAAAAGAAAATGAATGAATGAAAATAGAGTGTTCAGCATAACTGAATACACCCCATTATAAAATTAACATTTTATCCATTTCTCAGTGAATATAGGCGATGCATTTTGGTGCATTTAAACAGAACAAATTTATTAAACAGATTCATTCATTCATTCATTTTCTTGTCGGCTTAGTCCCTTTATTAATCCGGGGTCGCCACAGCGGAATCAACCGCCAACTTATCCAGCATTTTTTTTACGCAGCGGATGCCCTTCCAGCCGCAACCCATCTCTGGGAAACATACACTACGGACAATTAAGCTTACCCAATTCACCTGTACCACATATCTTTGGACTGTGGGGGAAACCGGAGCACCCGGAGGAAACCCACACGAACGCGGGGAGAACATGCAAACTCCACACAGAAAAGCCAACTGACCCACCTGAGGCTCGAACCAGCGACCTTCTTGCTGTGAGGTGACAGCACTACCTACTGCGCCACCACGTCGCCCTAATATTACTCTATAACATATTAATTTGGGTGAACTAGTCTTTGGACTGTTATTGTAAGTTATATTGTTAGATAAGCTCATGATTTGGCTTCAGTACTGACTAAACTAATGTATCTGCACAAATATAATATTGTATATCTTTCCATTAAAAAATAATTCTTTCATTCATTCATTTTCTTTTCAGCTTAGTCCCTTCATTAATCCGGGGTCGCCACAGCGGAATGAACCGATGAACTTATCCAGCATTTGTTTTACACAGCAGATGCCCTTCCAACCGCAACCCATCTCTGGGAAACATCCATGCATTCTCATTCACACTCATACACTACGGACAATTTAACCTTTCCCAATTCACCTGTACCTCATATCTTTGGACTGTGGGGGAAACCGGAGCACCCGGAGGAAACCCACACGAACACGGGGAGAACATGTCCACACAGAAATGCAAACTGACCCAGTCGAGGCTCGAACCAGCGACCTTCTTGCTGTGAGGCGATTGTGCTACCCACTGCGCCACCGTGACGCCCTGTTTGTGAAAAAAATTACAACTAATAAATTAAATATGATTTTTCAATTGAATACTTTAACCACAAATGTCATCAAACAACACCAATCCAAGGGGTTTCAGTCATTTCATCGAAGTCCTTGTTCTTACTGCTTTTAACCCTTTACGTATCATATTTGATGTAACGTAATGTAACGTAAGTCCTTGTTCCTTGATGTTGTCCTTGTAATGTAATCCTTGTAATATAAGTCCTTGTTGTCCATTTCATCGAAGTCCTTGTTCTTACTGCTTTTAACCCCTTACGTATCATATTTGATATAACGTAATGTAATGTAAGTCCTTGTTCCTTGTCCTTGTAATGTAAT
>CAIGQQ010006936.1:1379255-1408335 GCA_903798035.1 Danio albolineatus
ATTTCATCGAAGTCCTTATTCTTACTGCTTTTAACCCTTTACGTATCTTATTTGATGTAACGTAATGTAACGTAAGTCCTTGTTCCTTGTCCTTGTAATGTAATCTTTGTAATGTAAGTCCCTGTTGTCCATTTCATCGAAGTCCTTGTTCTTGCTGCTTTTAACCCTTTACGTATCAAATTTAATACATATTTGAGACCCATTGTGTCACTGTGAGCATTAAACTTTGCATAAAACCCTGTTGAATACAATCTTTCACTTGTTGTACAGTCTGTTATTTTTTACATTTTGTTAAAAGGCCTAAATAAAGACTTTTATTTAAAAAATAGACTTTTCTGCTGTCCATTATTTCTTGGTTTAGGTGTTATTAAGTTTGTTGATCACTCAATAGACTCAAAATACATTTTCATTTGAATTTTTCAATATGAAATATGTGAGTATGAATTTTAGCCTACATTAAATAATAGATAATACCTACTTCTCTTTTGAGCGACTTGCATGTAGACAGCGGAAGGAGGAAGTAGGAGTTAGTCCGCGCTTCCGGTGTGCCTGATGATGTTCGGTTGGTTTTCATCAGCACTCATGACTGTCGCTTTGTGCTGCTCTCGCGCTTATGGATACTGTTTTTACCAGCAAACACGATTAGGAAACCAACAGGTCACAGATGAGAGTTTTCTTTGAGGGTCTACCTGTAAGTACCCGCGTGTGGTGTTGAGCGATCATGGGTTGGAGTGATAAATGTTCATAACAATGCGCTTTGCTGTGAGCGGCCCGTCAACAGAGGCCGAGCTGACCTGAAATCAGCTGATGATCTCTGACAATCATCCGCACACACCGATCATCATGTCAAATAATGTGAGGAAGATCTGATCAAGGTGCTTCAGCGTTTGACATTATAAAGCTCTGCTGATGGGGCTGGAAAACGCATGGAGTTAATGTGCTAACATGATAAATATCGCCATAGATGATTATAAGTATTGCTATTAATGATAATACCAGTCTCATGAATCAATATGATATATAGAATGTAGAAACCATCATCCATAAGTGGCAATAGTTACGTTACATGAAATACATCATTTTGTGATTGACTTTACTTCCCGTCATCTGGATTTTGATAGCAGGTCGGCTAGCTGTTAGCTAACACAAAGCACACACATCTAACCGGTCAAACGTCATTGGCCCCTCAGCTGATTCTGACTGTGGTTATCTAAAACAGAAGATGATATCTTCTATAAATAACGTACAAATCGGTTTAAAACGTGTCTGTTCGTTTTCATTGTGTGTTAGCCGGTAATGACGGCTCTGCTAATGTGGCTAACGCATGAATGGGCGAGTGAATGACCGTCGTTTTGGGTGTCAAAGGGGTGTCGTCGGTATTTTTGGCCGTCAAAGATACGTTCCGAACGCCTCTGGTAACGTGCAGTATTCAAGTTCAGAAACTCTGCTTAAGCACAATTCGAAATCGAGCTAAAGTTGGTTTTATATTCACACATATGGAATTTATCCTGATATATCTTAATATAGAAAAGTGTTCTTTGCTAATTCTAAATAGTGAAATCATGTTAGCAGACTATCAAAATACAAAATTGTTCAGTCAAATAAATAGTGCTAATGTTGTTTTGAAGTCATACTTTAGTGTGATTTCGGACAGAATATTCAAAGTGCCATGGTAAACAATATAGGGAGCACAGTTGTCACTGAACAAATGTGCGAATATAAAACCAGCTTTATTCAATTAGAATTGCTTGTTGGGTACGTGATGCTTAAACAGTATCGAACGAGTCTATAAACGCAACATTCAATTGAATTACAGTAGTAGACGTAAAACACCCTCCCCTCACTGACAAAGGTCCAGAATTTGTCCCATATATGAACTAATTTGTTTAATTTTAACTGCTATGCAACCATAATATTGATAATAACCCAACGAAAAAGGGGTTTAAGACTGTTGATTGTGCCTTCAGCTAACCAATTTCAACCAATTTAAACAATTGTTTTTTTAGTCCAATATCCAGCTGTGCAGGAAAACATACAATCTGAAGTAAGTGAGGTCATCTTTCACTACTGACCTACTGTATTGTTGTTAAATAGAGAGAACATTTTACAATTAACTGTAATTCTTAATCTTAAACCTTTTTCTTGAAACTAAAAATACCAATAAAAAGGTGTAAAGCACCACAAGCGGGCCATATTAAAATTAATTAGTAAACTAATTTGCCTATTGTTGTTATCCACGAATTTACAAATGTAGAATCTCGAAGCTCTACAATTTTTTTTTTATTTATTCATTCATTCATTTATTCATTTATTTATCGATCAGAAATCTTTAGGAAATATTTTTGGTACATCAAAAAGTGTTGTTATGCACACCCAACCAGCTAAAAATAGTGTTGAAAATGTCACTAAAATGCAGATTTCAATTTCATATTTAAATAGAGAATGAGTCGAATAACTGCAAAAAGGTCCACTTTTGAGAAAAAAAACACCCCTTTCACCAGGCTGGGTAAGGGCCTGTAAAATGTTTACGTCATGCACTTAGAGGTAAAATATTTGCCTGGATGGTCCCCTTTGAGGTTTTACAATAATAATTCACAAATATGTTTTCTCTAATGTTAATGAAAGCCTTCATTGAAGTTAAGTGTGTGAATCCAAATAATTTTTTAGCAAGTATGAATGACAAAACAAACCTGTAAAATACTATGTTTTAAACCGTTTAAATCTACATTCAATGTAAACTGTCAGTTACTCCAATAGGATGCTCAAATAATCTGATCGGAATCAAGAGTTTGAACATAACCTTGGTTTGAAAGAGTATTAAACAGATATTTTTTTTACAGATTAACAAACACATTTTTGGATTATTTAATTGTGCTTAAAGTTTATATTTTGCAATTTTTCTTGTGTATGTGACTCTGAACTACAAAACCAGTCATTAGGGCACATTTTTTGGGGAAAATTGAGATTTATACATCATCTGAAAGCTGAATAAATAACTTTCCATTGTTATATTGCTGTTGTTTGATGGCAGGATTTTTGGCTGTGATGCAACTGTTTAAAAAATGGAAACTGAGGTTACAAAAAAATATCAAAATAGTGAGAAAATCACCTTAAATTTATGATAAGTAAGTTTTTAGCCACGGATATTACTAATTTAAAAGGTTTTGGGATATTTAGATAATTAAATATACCTAATGTCTTCATGTAACATGATTTTTTGCTTAATATTCTAAATTATTTTTGGCATGAAAAATCATTACATAGCTTTTTTGTTTATTGCCAAAAATAAACCCATGCAAAATAAACATAAGTTTTGTGGTACCTGGTCACATAATGCAGATTTGATTTTAAATGCTTTAAGAAAATGAATGTCACATAAAATATTTTCTCTTATTGCTTCTGCTGAGACAACTAGACATTAACAATGCAGATTGGGAATGTTAACATTCAACACTTGTGTATTTTAATTTCACTTTCAATTTATGAACAAAAGAATCTAATGTTTGAATGTTTATGATGGCCTACTAAGGTCTATCACGGACTCTTGTAATTACACGCTAATTACTATGTATGACGAGCAAATTGAATTAGGAAAGACTGGCTCATGATAACTAAGGATGCTTTCACACCTGCCTAATTTAGTTCAGTTGAATCGCACTAGGGCTGCACGATTTCGGATAATTGTCATATTGCGATTATTGAGGGCAATATTGCCATATGCGATTTAGATTATAAATGGTATTGTAAGTCAACTTAATGGGTTTTTAAGAAAATTGCACACACAGATTAGTAATAATGCTGAAGTGTGCGTTTGTTCAACTTGAAATGGTTTCAAAATAAATAATTTTTACAAAATAAATATCTGCATTATTGTAAACTTATTTTCATATTCCATATTTTACATATTTCATATTTCTTGCAATTATTAAATGAAATATAACAATATTTTATATGTATGGCTTTGTATTATTGTTTATGAGAGAGAAATGCAGCATGCACTATTTAAACATATCATATTTTGTCGGTTATATATATACTGTATACACACACACACACACACACATACACACATACATACAACTTTTGGTTCTGCTTATTTGATTTCATTTAAAACGTGGCCATATGCATTATATGCATCCTACATGAAAACATTCAGCATGTTTCTGGTTTTCTGATGGCTTCTGGGTCGTGTAGTTCTTTTTTAATTGCGTTACTTTGTAATCGTATTAAAAGGAAACTACAAAAATGGCGATGCATTTTCTTTCTTGTTACGTCCACGAATGCATTCGTTTATTTAATATAATCGCAAGATTCGCTGTAATGTAATCGCATAGGCTGACATCGCGATTGCGATATGATTAATGGTGCAGCACTAAATCGCACTAGAGTTCGTTTTCCCTCTTGGTGCAGTTCGTTTGGGCAGGTGTGAATGTAGCAGTCGCACTCGAGTGCACACCAAAAACAGACCAAAGAAAGGCTACCGAGACCTGCTTGAAGAGGTGGTCTCGGTACGCTTTTTAAACAAACCCTGGAGCAGTTTGTTTGTGGTGAGAACATGATCCAAACTAAAACAGATAGTACTGCGCCTTTTTGGACTAATCCAGGTGCCGTAGTCCCATCTTATGGAGTTTGGAGGAAAAATACTGTATTTGTTAACATCGCTTTACCAACAGTTTTAAACAAACAGAGAGAGAGAGAGAGAGAGAGGGAAAAACATTACCTGATGGATTGTTGGTAATATTTCCGGAAGATGACCATGTCGCAGTTTAGCTAAATTTATCACGCCTCCTCTTAACACCTTTTCCGTTTACAATGCATTAAAGCATTGTTTCCCAGCCGTAGCCGCGCTTCATTCTCAAAATGTATAGTTTGTCTAAAGTGATGAATACAAACTATAGTATACTATGACCAGGGACACAATCAGCCACTGCAGTGACATTGTTTCTGCTGGATTTGTTTACTTGCGGGAGTTCCATTGGCATTTTCAAATATTGAGGTAAATATTTATTCACTTTCCCCACCCACAATCCCTTCTGGTGCTTTGGATCCCAAGTCCAACTTTCTAACCATTAGTCCGTCATAATCACTCTCTCACATAGAGCTGAGATTAATACTATTCTTCATTCTAACAGGGGCACTTGAATTTCCCGCCTTTTGGAAAGTGCTCATCTCGCATTAAAAATCTGACATTGCCATATTTTTTTTTTTTAGTGAACGGGTTTCAATATGACGATTACAATTTCACCAGAAGAATAGCAATATTTGGAAATAATTCATTAATTTAGTTTGACTTGGATCATTTGTTTGGGGAGTGAATGATACATAAGATATTATAAACACATTAAAAGTAGGGATGCAGCGATTTATAGATTTTGGTTGTACGATTATTGTCTGCGGAATAATCATTGTTTAGGGCTGGGCGAATTGGCCGAAAATCTGTCAGTTTTTTCTTATAAAAAAAGTGAAAACATGCACTTTTGGAAGCAAAATTAATTATTTTCGATTTTTTCAAAAGTAGAACATAAGCAAGATCTCTCCTAAATAAATGATGGGGGGCCCTGCGGTCTTCAGTTCGCGCGATCTTAACGCACCTCCTCCAAATGACACCTCTCAGCCGTAACACCCCGGTCTTCACTTTGCGCTAGCATAATCGTGCACTCCCTGCACGCGCCGCCCAACCCCGGTCTTCAATACCTGCTATCATAAGCTCGCGCACAGCACCCCCACACATTTTAATTCCTTGATATATCACTAAGTGAACAGTGTATCATTTTGTTTTTGAAGGATTTTTTTTTTTTTTAATATTTGAAAATTTGCATTGTTATTTTGCATAAGCATTCCTGTTTTGTTTTGTTTTTCTCTGCAGAACCTTTGGAAATTGTCCATCAAATTTTTAATCAGTTAATTAAAAAAGTCAAAAGTCTAACAGTGTTTTAACACATTAATAGTTCTCAGTTCTTTTTAAAAAGTGTTTGTTTATTGATTGTTTTTATTCGTTTATTTTATAATTATTTTAATTTGGTTAGAAATGATACATTAATTAGTAACTTAATTGAATTGTAAACTCCAGATTGGGAATTTAGATTAATGAAATAAGCAAGGGTTGGGTCGATAGACGATGCCATCATCGATGGCTGATAGACATCACAATGTTGAGCCGGCATCACGATCCTCCACCCCGCCCCCGTCGCAGCAGCAACCCGCTCGCAAAAAATACACACTTAGGCCCTGTTTACTTTAATATGTCTTAGTTTTAAAAAGGCATTTTAGAACGAAAATGATCCACATCCACACTCGTGTTTCATCTATCTGTAGCATTTCTGAACAGCCCTCCGTCCACACTATACTAATGAAAACACACATCACGTGACACACACACTCTGTCATGCACTCTAGCATATGCGCATGTCTGATCTCTAGGCAGTCAGCGGAAAACCTCAGATACTGTTGGTTGGTTCCTGTTGGTTGTGCACCTTTTTTACCAACCAAGTTTGTTGGCGCTATTAAAACGTCACAGATCACTCTGTCTATTCATGCCAGAGTCCCACTGAAAAAGTGATTGACACGTGGTAATTTGTAGGTATTTATTTATGACTTGGTTATGGGTAAAACAAAGACCATGCAGGTCAGGTAGTTGAAACGGTAGGCATCGTCCATGGCGATGTTTCACATTAGACACCGTATGATGCCAAATTGGTCAACATCACACTTAAAATGTGTAATATAACAGATTATGTTAGTAAAGGTAATTTTCATCAACTTATTTGTATTCAGTATAATACAATTTTAATGTAATTCACCCAGCCTGGATTGCGTTAATTAGCAAAATAAAAATTGATAATTGCTTCAATTAAGGCTGTACGTTTGAATCAATTTGCATGAGGTACTTCAGTTATACTAAATACAATTCTTACTAAGTTTTTTACATAAAAGGCCGCCAATAAAGAATTTGATCGTGTTACATTAATGTCTTATATTGGTAAATGATCACTGTTTTTTCCTTGTTGTCTTGCAGGTTGCCAGATCTTGTTGAGGGTTGTGTGCTGGTTAATGTATAGAGGAAAAAGGGTGAAACTTGAAGACGAAACTGAAGGTAGTTGGAAAAGGTATGGGAAAGTTTTCCTGATGCTATCAGTTGAATTATAAATCAATGCGTTTTCGACGTTAGGCTAATGTGTGACTCCTGCGCTCAGTTTTGCAGCTGTCAGAATGACCGCAGTCGATGACATCTCAGACAGCACAGAGGTTGTGGAAATGGAAGACGTCCCATCTCAGTTTTTCGTGGAGAAGCACTCATGGGATGGCTTGCGTGACATCATTCACAACAGCCGGATGTACTCTGGAATGGTTATAAACAAGGCGCCCCATGACTTCCAGTTCGTTCAGAAGCACGATGAGTCTGGCCCTCATTCACACCGACTCTACTATCTCGGTATGCTGTTTAGCGTTGTCAAAACAAAGTATCGAGTTTGGTACCAATCGGTACGGAATCTTTTAAAACCGTTAAAACTATTGACCGTCACGGCTAATCATAGTCATTTCTTTTGAGCATGTGAACACTAGGGGTGCAACGGATCAATATACTCATGGTTCGGTATGTATCATGGTTTTAGAGTCACAGTTTCGGTATGGTACGGTTGTGCTATGCTGAGAAAACAAAATGCCTACAGAACAATTCAAAGAACAATAAACATATTTAATGGTTAACAATCACCTGACAATGCAACAGCTTCACACATATGACTGTAGATTTCTATGTTCCCGCATTTAATAAAAGTTTAGCATTTTAAAAATTGTATGTTTAAATAAATTGCTCAAGAAAATAAAGAGAAAGTCTTAAATTTCCCCTTTTCTATTTTACATCTCAACAGTCTCAACCAATTACGAAAATAAGAATTACGTCAACACATCTTAATAATTGAGCACTTATAAAGTATTTATTACTTCTGTTAACGTTATACTTGCATTACCAAGCAGTGTTGGGTATGTTACTTTAAAAAAGTAATTAATTACTAATTACTAATTACTTAATCAATATTGTATTTAAAATACTTTTCTAATTACTGTGTCTGAAAAGTAACTTAATTACTCAATAAGTAACTTAACTAAATACTTCTTGAAATCCCTATAAACCTTGAGTGGACAAATAATAAAAATTTAACTCTGTAAATAATAAATACTTAGATAAAACATATGAGTCAAACATGAAATAGTTTAGCCTTTTAGTTTTCTGAATCATCTTTATTATATTCTATTTAAAAAAATCTATAATAATTACTTGCATAATAATTTTTAGTATGCAATGTAACCTTCTTAAATATTATTCTGCATATCTCTCGATCAGGCAGGATCATGCAATCTTTACAAAAAAAGCATTATTTTTCGCGGTATCAGAATGAAAGCCTGTGCAGTATGATCGGAAGTGGACAAAAGGCTTAAGATTTCTACGGCATGTTTTTGAACTGGATTGTGTCTCTTTTGTTTACCTGTGATACGATCGAGCAAAAGGTGTCTTATTACTCTGTGAACAGAGCAGCATCAGTCATGTTAAATTCGCCGACTCCCTCTGTCACATCTGCGTAGTCATCCTAGCCTTTCTCATAGTAATCTTCATGAACCAGCCCGTGTAAGGTGCGCGATAGCCTTGAAAAAGCCGCGCGCTACAGAACACAGGCGCGCAATAAGGAAAAATAAATTGATTAATACTGTAATGTTCTTGTCTGGGAATATTTTCATTTCGTAAAACAGCCACTCGCTTCAGCTGAGTCCGACATCTTCCGCTTTATGACTAGCAGCAAACTGGCGCGCGGCGCTATCACATGCATTTGCACTACGATGATTTTAAAGCGCCAGAGTTTACTTTTACCTTTAGAACATAAATTAATCATTGTGTAAGATTATTCAGCGAGTTTAATTATTTTACAATGTAACGCAGGTACATTATAAGTAAATGTAATTAAAATACCTAAAAATGAACAGTAATTAGTTACTTTACTTTTTCAGTGGACACCAAACCACTGAAACACTGAAACACAGTGGACACCCAACACTGTTACCAAGGCAATAACACATTTTTATTTATGATTTCATTATGATTTACTTAGGATTCTAGAAAGCTCGGTTTCACTTATCAGCACCGTCATAGTGAATTAAACTTAAGGCCCAAACCCAATTCTACCCCTTAGCCCTTCCCCTGTCACAATTCTCTTTAGCTTGAAGGTGTAGGGCTAAGGGCAAGGGGTAGATATGATACTCGAAACCAAGGGGCAAGAAAATTTCCCAGAATACACCAGCCACAGCTGCACCCAGATGGAGATCCACAAATTAGTATTTTTTTGTCGTTATTACGAATTTCTACAATAAACAAGCACATGTTTTAATATATGTATTACTGCGCTCGTGTTTTACCGTCATGCTTTTAAAAAAACGCTAAATTTCGCGATCTTTAGATCCTAATAATAACTCCTGTGTAGTAGTCCCACAACATTCTGACACTCAATGACACTCGAATACCCTTTCAGAAAAGTCTAGTGGCTGCGAATGAGCTTTCTACAGTGTCTGCTATAATGTTAATGTAGTTTTGGTGTGTTTACATAGATGAATATGGCCATGGTGTAAAGGCACAGTATATTTACGATCTTATTGCCATCTTCTATCGTTATGATAACATGATATACGCCTTCAGTGATTTCCTGAAGGTAAATACCAAAAAATAACACAAGCGGAATAACTACAGCAGTCGTGATCGTTTGATCTCATATGAAGCAAGAGATTGTGATGACATATGATGACGTGTGCAGGTGTTGTAGTGCTGTCCCAATTCTTAGGGGTAAATTTTGAAGCCCTTCCCCTTAACCCTCTGGTAGGGGTACAAAAATAGCATGGGGATTGGGCCTTAGAATCTGTTGATGTGCGTGAGATTAATGTTTATTTTGTTTTGTTTTTGTTTTTAAGAGTCAAGTTATCAAGTTATTACAAGTTAAGTATCAAGTTATTACAATGTCATTTTCCTGATGTTTTCGTCTTCTCTTCAAACAGGAATGCCATATGGAAGCAGAGAAAACTCATTATTGTACTCTGAAATTCCAAAGAAGATCCGGAAAGAAGCTCTCCTGGTGTTATCATGGAAACAGATGTTAGATCACTTTCAGGTAGATTTCAGGTCTTCATGCTTAGTTTTGTTTTTTGCCAGCAAAACCACATAGAAGGAATGCTAGAATTTTTAATAATAGTTCCACTAATAACATTTTAAAATGGAAAACATGCATTCACTAATAACCAAGATTCTTAATTTGCTGTTTATTAGTTTTTAACAAGGATGTTGTTAAAGGGCTACGAAACCCCCGGGGTAGCAGGGTGTTTTCACACCTACAGTCTGGAAAAGCTCAGGAAAGTGGGTGTGTCCAGCTTTGTTTAGGTGGGAGTGTCAGGGGAGGGAAAGAGGGAAGGTTTTGCATAAAAATGGGAGTTTCCATTTGGGCACACGCTGATGTTCAAACAAGCAACACAAACACACAGACGCAGGGGGAGAAAGACAGTGACTGTTTACATTGACATCAGTCATCTAATTATTTGCCAAATAACGGCAGTTTGGCACTTATACTTTTATCCAGGAACATTTCCTGCATGTCCCCTGTGACAAACCAGATGTGAGAAACTTCTAAGAGTGTTGTTTTGGAGTGTTTGATACCGCGCGGCATAAGGGAGAAATAAAAAAACCCTCCGCATACTATACGGTCACAAAATGCGGCGAAAATTCTACACGAAAGTAATTGACTGCAGTGTTTACACTCGGAGAGCAGAATTTACAGCGGATCATTCAGTCTTTAATTTTGTACGGATATTAACGTACTGTAAACTCAGTAACAGTTAATCATTTTGACAAAGGTCTGTCTTTAAACACTGAAAGAGTTACGAACTCTATGAACTACTAATTAACTACGAACTAACTTTGCCATCTGAATGAACAAACAAAGAGCAATTATCGCTTAACAAATCTGTAGACCAGGACAATCCACATAAACTGGAGCGGTGTCTGTTTTAAAAGGAGACGAGCGGCAGATCCCGATTTCACCATTTCCAGATGCGGAAAGCTCTCGGGTGAAAAAAAAAAAAAGTTTCTTACAGACGCATTTCTGCTGCGCGCGCATGGGAGTCCAGCTGCGCTCTCGTAGCGGAAATGTAAACAAAACCTACGTTGCAGCACATAAACACAACACTGGCGACCTGTGTCTCCAAACAATTCTTCTTCTTCCACTTGTTTTGGAAGCACAACGTGGCGTCTCTCTGCCGTCTGGACACTGCAACAGGTACAAACAGTCTTCGAAGCTCTCGTGCATATTAATGCGTTGCACCGCATACACAATAGAGCGCGCTGATTGGTTTGAACAAAGTCTATCTCATGAATCAATGCTGCACGCTCAGAGACGCCACGATGCACTTGCAGGTACAGACGTCTACTCTCCACGCTGGAGTACGTGCATAGATCTCATTTGCGTGACGCAGCTTAAAAAATTAGTTTCAAACCAGAAGAACGAATTTGCTCGAAATAACGCAAAAACAACCAATTTTCACTCTTTAGTCAATTATATGTGTCCTAATAGTGTTTATAGCAGCGTGGGACACATATATGACTGTCAACAGCTCAAAAAATGTGTTTTGGTGTTTCATGGCCCTTTAATGTTAACTTCAGAATAATTCATTAATATGTCAAAGAATGCGATTCTTCCGTATTTTCGGAGCTTAATAGGGGATCCCTGTAATTTGCGTAAATCCAAGTTTTGTTTTGTTTTTGAAGGGAGCGGTCTCCATCGTCATCAAAGCACACGACCCGCTTCATTGCGGACGTCTTTCAGGGATGTAATTTAATTGTAGACCTACCTAGCCACACAATAGCACAGTTTTCCAGCTCCACTGAGCGAGCGTTTTAAATTAGTTCATAAATGAATCATATAGAAGTTGAATGTAAAGCACTGTGTGAATGTTGACGCTAATCTTCTGTATGAATGAACTGAAAAACTTGCATTTTCAATGTCAGCACCAAGACCGTCGATTGCCTAATAAAACAAAGCACACCTTACTGCTATTTATTATGTCAAAAAAAAGCAGTGCAGTCGGTAGAGCGTACGACCCTTCGGGTGTAGCAAGAAGCACAAAACTGTTTCGCGTATTTACATCATGCTCATATTCATCGATGTATCCACAAGAAAACAACATTAACATTATAACAGATGCTATAAAAAGCTTTTTCACTGCTACCAGATTTTTCTGACAGACTGGACTACACTACCTTACAAAAGTCTTGTCGTTGATCTCAGTTTTAAGAGCAACAATTAATAACTTAACTTCTAGTTGATCACTTTCTTTGCCATTCCAGATGACTTTATTAATAAGTTATTTGAGTCATTGCAGAGATGTATGGATGCAGTCCTCCAAGCTCATGGGAGTCATACACAATATTAATTATTTTTCCACTGCACCATGACTTTATATTCTATACTGAACATTATTTCTGTTAAGTGACAAGACTTTTGTCTAAGCAAAGTCGGACCTTTCTGTCCTTAAAAAAAATTAAATCATTCAAAATTAAGGCATTATCATATTTTTTTGGTAAAATAAGCGTAATCTTGAGGCCTTTGCCTTACGCATAACCTTCTGACACCAAATGATCCACTTGAAGTTATAATTTGTTGTTCCTAAAACTTGAATAAGCGACCAGACTTTCTCTCTGGTAGTGTATTCTATCAAAATTGGAAAAAAGATTTGATCTGTTCATCTCTCGAGTCTTTGGGTTTGAGTGATCTCGTTATATGCTATCATGTGATGAACGAACGACTCATAAACCCAAAAGGGACTCAAAAGGTGAACTAATCATGGGTGTTTCAGACTGTGTGCATTGATCAAGGTCAAAAGGGACTGTCAGTGTCAGGTGAACGAACGATTTAAATGAAGACATGCCAAAAGAGGTGAGCAGAGCTAATGAAGGATTATTTTCTCTTTCCTAGTAGCGTTGCATTGTACAGTAGTATTCTAGTTATGACTTGTAGTGTGATCAACGTTTGGGCTAGTTGTAGATGTGTTTGGAAGCATCTTGTATTGTTGTAATGTTATTTTGGCAAATTGAACGAAATGACTCAAAAAAAGATTTGTTCATCTCGATGAACGAGACTCAAAGTCCGAGTCAGTAAAATGATCTGAACTTCCTATCATTAACAGAAGCCCACTCACCGGTGTTAAGCACACTTAAAGAGCCCATATGTTGGGTTGAGAATGGTTAAATTTCACTTTTTGAAGTGCCAAACCACAGGATGATATGTATGCAAGGTCACAAAACACTTTCTTTGTTTTATAATATCTATTTATTTTTACCTCATTTTCCCACTGACTCCCATATGAATCGTCTGAGCGAGTCTTTTTCCCAAGCACCTCCTTTACGTGACGCTACCACGTCACGTCCTTTACGTGTCAGCAGCCCAATGCCAGAACATATTGAAAAACATCACTGCAGTTGTACAACAGCGTATTGCTATATTCTTCATCATAACAACAAACATTCAGTAATAATTAACACTTTATGGACTGTTGTAAGCCAACAAATAGTTACATTCGGCAGTAAGCTAAATGGCTACCGCTACATGCTGCACAGAGCAAACACAATACAGACAACTACATCCATATTTACTTTGTTACAGTGAACAAGATGATAGTTATTTTAATCATACTTACTGTTGTGATTCGGTGGAAGAACATGCTGGTCCAAATAAACTGGGTATTGATCCATCCTTTAACAACAACCGTGCAACAAATCCCACGTTGTAAGCGTGTAGATTGGTGTAGCTCTCTTCAGAGAAATGACGCGAACACAGCACCATGTTGGGGCTATAATTCTCAGGTATTTTACCAAAAATAAACCTCAACCACTGACTCTTCACAGCTTCATCTTTAGGTAGGGAAAAGAACACAGCTTTTCCCTCGCACTTCAGAGCACAGCGTCTACGGGACGTGATTTAACCGGAATGCGATACAGTGCTTGTCGTCTTCCACTTTTTCTTCCTGTCTGTGGGCGGGGCCGGGGAGTTCAATTTTCCCTGGGTCTGCGCGTGCAACTAGTGGGCGGGGCTTATGTTTCGCGTTGACGTCAAGCCGAAACGGCTAAAGACTCGTTCTAATAACGATTCATTTAAACAACTATGAGTCGACTCTTTTATAGATGAATCAATAGTTTTAAACACTGTGAACTTTCAGATTCAAGCCTCGGCTGGACATTTCACTTCAGTTAGAGTTGTGTTACACACTACATGAAAGGTCATTTTCAAAAATCCATAATAGGGGCTCTTAAATAAATGCAGTTTTTAGGTATGGAGTGACTATAACAAATGTCTGGTGCAAAACTGGTACAAGTGTCGATTAAACAGTGTTGAAAGAGTATGTATTTACAGGTGGTTTGTCAAGCCCACTCACCTGTGTGAGGCACAGTCAGAATTGAATAATGTTTTGAGGTTATGCTATTCTGAGTTTGCCTCACACAATTGAGAGGACTTGACATTTTTTGCTTGGATTTCTTTTTACTATTAACATGGAAGGAGGTGATTCAGTTCTTGCATAGCTTCATCTCATTATTGCATATATAGCATATAAATTCTAGCATTAACTTGTGTGTTTCCTGCAGGCGACTCCACATCATGGAGTGTATTCACGTGAAGAGGAGCTTCTCCGTGAGAGGAAGCGCTTGGGGGTTTTCGGCATCACATCCTATGACTATCACGCACAAAGCGGCCTTTTCCTCTTTCAAGCAAGCAACAGCCTTTTCTACTGCCGTGATGGCGGCCATAACGGCTTCATTGTGAGTCTAGTTGTTTGCTTTTTTCCAGATTCCCTCAGTTTTTACATTTATTTCTGCATAACGGTGTCTCCCCATGCCTGAAAGTCATGTGATGTTTAGCAGGCCGCCCCAATGAAGCCTATGGAAATAAAGACTCAGTGCTCAGGGATACGCATGGACCCCAAGATCTCGCCCGGTGATCCCAGTTTCATTGCCTTCATAAATAATAACGACCTGTGGGTTACCAATATCGAAACGGCAGAGGAGCGAAGACTTACTTTCTGTCATAAAGGTTAGTTGATGGGCTTGTATACTGAAGCAGGTTATGTTGTGTACTATCAAAGGTATTATTTTACGATTATTTTCAGCGTAATGCCTTTGGAACTGAGATTGTAGTCCGAAAATTATTAGCATGATACACATTGTATTGTCAGAATTTTCAGGAAATTTTTCGAGCAGTGAATTGACTTACTAAATTCTCATGCAGTATAACAACTCTAGTCTTGTGACTGTGGGTTTTCATACTACAAGTTGGTTTATATTCAAACATTCCCCCCTAAGACAGTATGTCAGGTTACAGTGAAAATGTTAAATGTTTCTGCTCACTGTAATGTGTCTCCTACCTCTGTTCAGGATTGAATAATGTCAAAGAAGACCCAAAATCTGCTGGTGTTGCAACCTTTGTGATTCAGGAAGAGTTTGATCGCTTCACTGGATACTGGTGGTCTCCGGCTGCTACTGAAGGTTTGTTGAACGCCTAAACAGTGCTTGTTGTCTGCATTTTAGGGCAGATAAATGTATAGATAGTAGGGCTGGGCAATTTAATTGAGGCCATTTTCATGCACATTTTGTCAGTAAAGCCAGTTCTAGCAAACCTCCAGCACACAGGTTTAGATGGAGCAGAGTTTGTCCACAGTCCTCATGTCTACAGTCATATTACCCTGCAGCTCAAGACCGGTTATTCACTGAAGCTAAGCAGGCAGGGCTGAGCCGGATCAGTACCTGGATGGGAGACTACATGGGAAAACTTGGTTGCTTTTAGAAGTGGTGTTAGTGAGGCCAGCAGGGTGCGCTCAGTCTGTGGTCTGTGTAAATCCTAATGCCCCCGTAAAGTAAAGGGGCACTATACTTTCAGTGAGCACCGTCTTTCGGATGAGACGTTAAACCAAGGTGCTGACTTTCGTGAAAAATTCCGTGGAAATTACTTCTCAGAAAGAGCAGTGGTGTAACCCTGGTGTCCTGGCCAAATTACCTCCATCGGTCCCAAACATCCACCAAATTGGCTCTATCATTGTCTCGCAACCCCCCTATAGCTGGTGTTTGGTGAGCGCACTGGTGCCGTTGTCCTGTGTCTGCCGTCGCATCATCCAAGTGGATGCTGCACACTGGTAGTGGTGTGGAGAGACGTCCCCTCATGATTGTGAAGCGCTTTGGGTGTATGGCCGTACACAGTAAATGCGCTATATAAACACACACATTACATTCTGTTAGATTACATAGTTTACTATGTCGTAGTACACTAATAAGCTACGCAAAATATAGTTGAAATTCAAATCCGGTTCAATTGGTCGATGATGACATTGAGATAATCGTGGTGTCAGCCGTTTGCGTCTCATCTCAATGTACTGTGGGTGTAGTAAAAGCTGCATGTTACATTACAACATATAATATCATGTTTTTACTCCAAACTCAGCTTAAAACTACAGTCGAGTGTTTGGAATAAATCTTTCGGTGAGACTTTTCCATAGTCATGTGTTTATTAGTCAGGTTGAATCAGTGAAAGCAGTTAAATCACCTGTTTATTCAGCAAGCGCTATTGTCCAGGGGATTTCCTGGGTTTCTTCTTGTGTACTTGGATCGGTTTGTGGGTTCCCACAAGAGCGCCCTCTGGCCTTCGGAGGACATTGCACCATATATCCTCAAGAAGATGTGCACAACAATCTCTTCTTTGCTTTGTAGTTTCAATTCAATTAATTGCCCAACCCTGATGGATAGATGGACAGACGGACAGACAGACAAATATATTTTTCAGGTATTTCAGCAGTAAATTTCGCCAAAAGCAGCTCCTTTTTAAACATTATTAAATATAAACTGATATTTTAAATGAATCACAATAATTAAATGAATAAATTGAGTGATAAGGTGGCCAACTTATAGAAAGTGTGACTTTATTCTGATTGGTTTTATGATTTTTCAGTTTCCTGTATTATTTCTTTCTTAAAAGGATTGTTCATCTTTTTAAATATTGTTTGAATGTAAAAAAAACAACGTTCTTGTGGCATTTCATGTCTGAGTTTATTGCTGGTTTATTGTTTCATTGTCTATCATGCAGTTCTTAAGATTTTATTGTTCCACCAATCCAATAGATGAGACTTTGGTCTTGTATGGCCGTAATTGCTGCCCAGAGGATTTGCAAATAGTGCTGCCAAGTAAACAGACTTCTCTTGAACATGTTAATGGCACATTACTGTGTAATGAATGAAAAATATACAGTTCTTTGTCTTCATTTAATTGTAATTTGCAGACTTTCTGAGTGCTGTTTGTTGGGTTTTCTTTATTGCTGCACAATATTGAAGAAAACTGACACTGCAATGTTCTTTTTGATATATATTGCAATGTGAATACAATTTCACCAGTTTACTTGAATAGCTCTATTTGGAAATACATCCTAATTTTTTATCTATTATGGTTTGTTTGTTTTTTTTGTGAGGGGTGCATCCGCATAGAATTTTAGGCCCAATCCCAATTCTACACCTTAGCCCTTCCACAGGCCTGTTCTAAAAATAGCTCACCATGGCGCCATTTACCATTCACCATTCGTTCATTTTGAACGAATCTTTCGAAATTCGTTCATTTTTTTGAACGATGAGTCATCTCAAGCTGGATTTATACTTTCGCCTGGCGCCACATCACCTTGCGAAACGGACGAGGCTTTTATATTCGCTGCGTTCGCCGTTGTGATATTCTTTAAACCGACAGGGGGCGGTCAAATGAAACTGACCATAAAGTCAGACAGATAAACAGAGAAGTAGAAAGTTTCAGGAACTACGTCATATCTTTAATATTATTGATGTTTATTAAACTAGTTATTTTAATTTTCTAAATTATTTTAATGATTAGAAAGATTTTTATAACCATTCAAGATTTTTTATAATCAAACTTTGATGCATCACTTGCTTTTGTTCATATCTCGGACAGATTTACCTATTAAAGTGTATTAAAATATTAATGACAACAGAACACGGGTTCCTCAACAAATATATATATTTTATTATTGCAAGAATAAAAGCAAAAAGTACACTCACTAAATAATACAGATGTTTTTTTTTTAATTCTGTAATTGTGTACCTGTGTCTCCTTTGGCCTCTTTTGGCTTTAATAAACTCATCCCTCAGGCTTTTCCAAACCTTCTAACAAAAACTTTCCTCCTTTCCCACTGCTGTTGAAATTTCTAGCCAAGAATTATTGATCATCTGGTTATCTCTATAATCACTGATCATAAAGATATCTTTACATTCGTACCTGTTTCAACTCAAATCAGACGCGGCACCGCGCGCACTGTTCGCTCGAGTCTCAAAAAATTCCATGCGCACCGCCAGCCGAAATCATGTCGCGCGCACCTAAAGCGAACATCCGGAAACTCCGCGATGACGTCATATTTGCCGCGCGCACTCAAGCGAACTAGCAGACGCGTCGAGTATAAACCAGGCTTCAGGGAGTGATTCGTTCATTCGGGCATGCACACATTTATGCAGGTGGAAGAGAAGATTAGTTCCTTTTTCGAGTCCTCTATTGGGTTTGAGTCATTCGTTCATCTTCTGAAAGACAGAAGCCAATCATATGGATTTAGAGCCGGAAAAAGATTTGATCCACTCATCTCTCCAGTCCTCGGTTTTTAGTCAGCTCATTATATGCTGTCACGTGATGAACGAACGACTCAAAAAAAACAAAAGTTTAACTAATCATGGGTGTTTCCGGCTCAGACTGTATGCATTGGTTAAGCTTATATGGAACTGTCAGTGTCAGGCCAACGAACGACTCAAATTTGAAAACATGCCAGAGATGAGGTGACCAGAGTGAGTCATAGACAAAACAGCAGGTAAACAATGAAGGGTCTTTCTTAGTATAGTAGTTTTTTATGATCATTTGAAAATGTATATACTTGCAGAGATTTATAGAAATAAAGTGTTGCATATTGATATTTATCCTACCTTGTTAAATCATTGTTGACAACTATTGTGAGAAATCGTTAACATGATCAGCGTCTTCACATTGATGAATATCATTCATTATTAATAATAACATGTAATTAAAAATAAATTGAGCAAATTTGTTATTTGAGAAGGGCGTATCAAACTGGTAGCCCTTCACTTTAACCTCTTACACTCTGGTGCTATTTTGGGATTTCCTCCTGGATTTTGTCTACCCAATTTTAAAAGCTTCCTAAATCCACATCCACAAGTAAATGCAAAAATGTGGTTTCATTTTAAAGAAAACCCTTTAAATTTTCATAAAACACTGTTGAAAGTGATTAAAATAATTGTATATGTTGTCTGTGTTATCATAAACACTTAAAAAAAGAGGCGCTTTCTGTATTTTTTCTTTATAAACTCAAATTTAAAAGAGTACCTTTTAGGTTCTGTGTGGTCTAGGTTTTTGTAATTAATTTTTGGTGGTTCCTGCACATGTCAGTAATCATAAGAAAAACGAAAAATGCCTGTATCATAATCTATGCAAAAGTTATTGTATTCCAACCGATGAGAGGTGCTATACCTTTTTTTATGTAATTTCCGCCTACCAAACTTTGAAGGTCTTCCATATCCAAATGCAGTGGTATAAATGACAAATTCCAGTGTTATTGGACAGAAAAACATTTGAATTTACAAAAGAAACTTCTGAAAGTAATAAATAATATTTGTTATGTTTTCTGTTTTATGATGAATTACTTCAACATTGGGCGGTTTTTTATTTTTTGTTCTAAACTGCTTTTTTGAAAATGTGTAGATAATCCCATAAGAGAATAAGACAACTCCAGACAGTTCTGCTTGAAACCAGCAGATAGCAGCAAACACTAGGAAATATTTTTTGTCTCTACCATAGAGTATGCAAAGGTTATTGTAATTCAACTGAATATTGGGAAAATAACTTTTTGATCATTCATATCAAATATGACATATTTGCTTCTGCATAGTTCTTACATGATAAGAGCATGAGTTTCCATTACTTTCTCATTTCTCCTTCCCATTTGTATCATAACATTATATCAAAGAAGTCAAAGTCAGCTTCTCCAAAACTTCCTCAGCTCCTAGAAAAAAAGCTTATTGTTGGGCTGTCTTCTTTTTCTGCGCCATAAAAAACGTGGTGATTCATTCGATAACTGTTTGATATGTGAATATAATTCAGTGAAGGAACGCTAGAATCGTACATGGACAGGCAAGAGCTTTTATTAGAGCTATGACTTGTACATGTGTGTCATATATGAAGCATATAAATATAGGAAAATGACAGCTCGGGTATCCAGTATTTTGTTGTGTAATTAAATGTTAATAACTTTTGTACAGTAAAATAAAAACCTAAGTGATGCATATGTGCATAAAATATAGCTTCTGTGCTTTCAAACGGGACCACTTATAGGGGTCTTGCGCAACCACGGACCTTTAAAAATGAAAGGGAAGTTGATGACGTCACCGGTACCGGGTCCGCAGAGTTTAAGAGCTTAATCGGTACCCAAGAAATAGCTGTCAGTTTCAAAAAGGTTGGTGACCCTTCCGGTACACAATATCACACAGCTGACATTAAGCATTGTTCTGTTTTTAAGTCACAAATGACAAGGACATTGATAGTGTGGTTTGGATTGTCTAAAAAAAAACACACGCACACTGGATATAAAAATGAGACACTTACGCAGACATGTGAATCGCAGATGCTTACAATTTACAGTGTGTGATCATATCTCTGATTTGTTCTGTTGATATGCGATCCAAATATTCCTAGCTTAAAACAAATGGAAATATGAGAGTTTTGTGCTTCGTTTATGTGGAGATTCCAGTGTAGCTGGAATTACTGCCCTTTTTTTTTGCCTGCCAGCCTCTGCGCAGGTCACATGACTGAAAGCTGTCAAATCTGAACCACCTGCTCCATACCCTTATCATGGTGTTTGTGTTTGCAGACGCAGATGGAGGCAAAACACTCCAACTGCTGTACGAGGAGGTGGACGAGTCGGAAGTCGAGATTATTCATGTGCCGTCACCGGCTTTGGAGGAGCGGAAGGCAGATGTGTACAGATACCCCCGCACCGGTAATAACAACAGGGTTCATACGGTCATGGAAAAGCTGAAAAACCCAGAAAGTTTTGAAAAGGTCATGGAAATTAGTTTAACAGATATCTGTATACTTAATATAGGTAGGATATTTCCACAGATTTTTAGCCCATCATTGATTCTATTTATTTAGTTGTGTAAATGTGTGTACATTTTTATTTTTATTTTTTGAATACATTTCAGTAGTGTTATTAACAAAAATGAAACTGTTCAAATGATTTATTTACAATGCAGTTTGTAAAGTAATATGTTTTGTCTTTTGGTAGACATATTATATGAGAGTCTTGCTTTGTTTACCAAATAAGTGGATCGAATTGGATTTGCATTGTAAATATTCATAAAAAATTATAAAAAGGATGTTACGTTCCGACCAGTCTAGGGTTGGCGAGAACAATAACAAAAGTGTAAATAAAATTTTACAAATAATAAATTTAGGGTATTTCCCCTTCTCCTGTCCCAGCTCACAATAATCACAACCAGTTTATCAAGGAATAACAAGATTTATTTCTCTTTAACAAAAAAAATCAGAAGCATCTCTTCGGAAGGGAATCCAGGCCAAAATAACAAACAAAAATACAGCTAACTTGCTGGTATATGATTCTAACTTACCTGCTAAAATAAAGAAACCCAAACAAAATTACAATGAACTTCCCTTTCTACCTCGCTGCCACAAACCAGGAGAAAACGGGTTTCCCAACCTACAGCTTCAATATAAAAAAGAGAATAACAAAGTTTTAATAAGAGTGAAAATAAAGCACACCGGCTTAGATGCAATACGCAGAGCTATTAGAAAATAAATAAAGACTGGTCAACGAAATCAGTCAAACACACAACACTATAATGCAACAAATAATCTGGGACAGGAGATAGGAGACGATCGGAACAGCAGCGGCGGCAACGACGATGGTGATTTGCGACCTGCACCGAGCAGAAAAGATCCGTCCTTTGTTCCTCTTCTCCACTTATATACGCCCCCACTCACAACACAGCTGGACCCCAATCAAGCGCAGCTCTAGAGGGGGGGAGAGAGAGAGACCTGCGCATGCTCCACAGCGCACAACACAACATCAGCTTCCAGATGCATAATCACAATACAAATATATATATATAGTTATATATATATATATATATACACAAAATAAATGAACAAATAATGATTACGTTCTAAAACGTAACAAAGGAATTATCTTTTTATGGGCGACACGGTGACGCAGTAGGTAGTGCTGTCACCTCACAGCAAGAAGGTCGCTGGTTCAAGCCTCGGCATTTCTGTGTGGAGTTTGCATGTTCTCGCTGTGTTCTTCCTGTGTGGGTTTCCTCCGGGTGCTCCGATTTCCCCCACAGTCCAAAGACATGCAGTACAGGTGAATTGGGTAGGCTAAATTGTCCGTAGTGTATGTGTGTGAATGAGAATGTGTGGATGTTTCCCAGTGATGGGTTGTGGCTGGAAGGGCATCCGCTACGTAAAAAACATACGCTGGAAAAGTTGGCGGTTCATTCTGCTATGGCGACCCCAGATTAATAAAAGGGCTAAGCCGACAAGAAAATGAATGAATGAATTATCTTTTTATTTCATATATTAAGTTTTTAATTATGATACTCTCAAAATCATTCCTCATAAATCCGCAGATTTTTAACAAAATTCTGCACAGAATAGAAATAGCTAATAGATTCTGTCTGGTCCTAATTATAGGTTACTTGTCTTTACTTCTTTTCTGTCTATGGTCAAACACATGCTCTCTCATCATTAGTGCTGTGTGAGCATTATCTGAATACATTTTACATAGATATGAAGATTAATTTAAGCTAAATGTTGAGTGTTTTATGATATGCTGTAATAACTTTGAACACACATTGTTTTTCTTATTATTTACCATGTATACGTAGATATTACTTCAATTATATAATATTTAAACGGCGCCACGGTGGCGTAGTGAGTAGCATGTTCGCCTTTCAGCAAGAAGGTCGCATTTCTGTGTGGAGTTTGCATGTTCTCCCCGTAGTTGCGTGGGTTTCCTCCGGGTGCTCCTGTTTCCCCCACAAGACCAAAGACATGTGGTATAGGTGAATTGGGTAGGCTAAATTTTCCGTAGTGTATGAGTGTGAATGAGTGTGTATGGATGTTTCCCAGAAATGGGTTGCAGTTGAAAGGGCATCCGCTGCGTAAAAAAAAGTTGGCGGTTCATTTCGCTGTGGCGACCCCAGATTAATAAAGAGACTAAGCAGACAAGAAAATGAATGAATGAATGATTAAATCTTCAAAATTTACTTAAGAGACCTGGAAAAGTCATGGAAAAGTCACTGAATTTTAGTAGTAAAAATGTGTATGGACCCTGTAACAATCACACTTTTCCAATTTGAATTGGTGCTGTAAGGATGCAGTTCAGTCAGCTCTTTTTTTTTTATTGTGCATATTTTTCAACAGACCTGTGCTCTTTTTAACTGTTAATGCTAATAATCCTCTCTCAATGGTTTTAGGAAGTAAAAACCCTCAAATTAGCCTGAAACTAGCAGAGATTCGAACAGACCAGCAGGGCAAGGTGAGGCTCCAAGCTCACTCTTTTTTTTATTTTATTCTTTATGCCTTTTTAATCGAACTTATAATGGTTACTTTTTCTTTTTGTAGATGATTAGTGCACAAAACAAGGAGCTCGTTCTCCCGTTCACCACACTTTTTCCCGGGGTGGAGTACATCGCAAGAGCCGGGTGGACTAAAGATGGCAAATTGTAAGTAATAACTAGGCCCACATGGAATCTGCGCCACCAAAATTCCGCAGATCTCCACAGGTTTTTAGTTCATCGTTGATTGTTTATTTACTTGTGTAAATGTGTCTACATCTATATTTATTCAGTTTTAAAATTAATTTCAGTAATATTACTGACTAATATGAAAATATTCATATTTATTTACAATACAGTTTATAAAGTAATATTTTCTGTCTTTTAGTAGAGATTTTATACGAGAGGCTTGCTTTGTTTGCCAAATAAAGTTGATCTATTTGGATTTGCATTGTGAGCATTAAATAAACGTTAAAAAGGTATTACTTTTTATTTCATATATTAAGGTTTTAGTTATGATACTCCCAAAATTATTCCGCATAAATCCAGATTTTTAATAAAATTCTGCGCAGAAATAGCAAAAAACGTCCGCAGATTCCGTCTGGCCCTAGTAATAACAAATGACAGCTATAAAGAAATTCGCTCTCAGGTTTTTTTTAATCATTAAATAAAAAGAATAACACTGAACACAAAGGCTTTATCCAATAGGGCTGGGCGATACTGCAAAACTAGTATGAACTGTGCTTGCTTTGTATTTTGATCATTTAAGGGATAGTTCACCCACAAAAATGAAAATTCTGTCATCGTTTACTCAGCCTTTACGTGTTCCTTTGTTTCTGTTGAACAGAAAAGAAAATATTTTGAATAAAGCTAAAAATTATAACCATAGACTTCCATGGAATGTTTTTTCCTACTATTGAAGTCTATGGCTACAGGTTTTGGGCTTTTTTCAAAAAATCTTTGCGTTTAACTGAAAAAAAAAACTTATAAAGGTTTGAAAACTCATGAGGGAGAGTAAATGGGATGTTAATTTTCATTTTTAAGTGAACTATCCCTTTAAAGGTTCAATAAACCCTGGGGTACTTGTTTTGAGATTTTAACAGATTTGTGTGTGTTGAGTATCAGTTAAGAAGACGTTAGCACCTGTCAGCTTTCATTGAGGGGAAAACTCTTTTTGTCAGCTAATTTCATCTTCCGGGTTTAAAATAAATTTTGGGGTGGATCAAAATCAGTGACGTAGGGCAAAGCTAGTAGTGGAGTGATGATGCGTGGGTTTCTCATTATTTTTCATAACGGAGTTTTCTTATCCTATGAGAAGACCCTGCTTCTTAATTATTCATGAGAGCACGTGCTTTCCGAAGGCAAAGCAGACCTGCCAAGCTGTGAGACCCAATGACTAGGTGAGACACGGGTCGTATGTGTTTGTTTCCATGATTCACAGGGTTTGTTGCATGTTTTTTCCCCGCGGTGCTGTCAGGGCCGATACAGTAAAGCTGTTGGTTTGCAGCAAGCATTTTTGTTGGGAGAGCTGTACAAGAATTGGAGAATGCCGGACTTTGTCTTTTATCAGTTGAGTTCGTTACAGTATTTGGTTCATTATTCAGACACATCGCATATATATCCGTGCTGCTGTGTTCGCACATGTTTAAAATCCTCCAGATTACCAGCAGGGTTAATGGTTGGAATAGACAGGGCAAGAGACATGCTGCACTGCTATCCACTGTGTCCGCATTCAGACCCGGGGATTAAGAAGGAGAGAAGTCCTCCTCATTTATAGTGTTTATATAAGCACAGTTATCTTTATAATGATGTAACAAATTGTGGTTATGTGTATATAAAATTACGAATAACAAATGTAGCAGGACATTAAATTACTTATTGTTTATTTCTTTGCATTTTAACTTTGTAAACTATAAAATCACGGGTCTCCTCACGGTTTTGTCTCATTTTGCGAGCCAACTGTTCACTCCACTCTCCCCTCTGCCCGCAGAGCTCTATGCCCATCTCGGAGCATTTTTTGAAAAATTTCTCAGGTAGACTTGACCTGAAAGAGGGGGGTTTCATGGTCCTTTAATGATCAAAATGCAAAGCGAGCAAAGTTCATATTAGGGCTGGCAATATATCATTTGAGTATCTATCTCGTAATGTGTGTATCCGCAATAGTCACATCGCAGGATTAGATTATTTATTAAAGATTAAAAGACAAAGATATTATTATTTTTAAGTCATTTATATTATTATGACCTATTTTATGTTTGGTTCAATTTCTGTTCCTGAATGCAGTTAGACTCCCCACAAAAAACATAAAAGTAAGGCAAAGCAAGCACAGTTCATATATATTTGTATATAGCATACTTTGGTTCATAGATCTTGTGTCATTTATACAGTTCATACATGTTAATCGATCACAAAATTTTAGTTTAACTATAGATTAAATTCATAATCACAGAGGACATCCGTTTTAAATGAACCTAAATTGAAAAGTTAAATTAATAACACTCTTGTACATAGAGATGGGTATTGTTAAGGTTTTAAGGGTACTTCTACTGTTATCGGTACCACTTATCGGTTCGGTACTGTAACGGTTCTCTTATCGGTACTTGTAGTATTTTTTTATTTATGGAAAAAAAACTAATTGAACGCAATTAAAAACACTTTATTTTATCATTCCATTTTTAATAATTGTAAAACAAATCAATAAATGTTCCTGTTAAAGAACGTACAATGGTTTGAAGGAAAATGACTCCGTTTTCAACCAATCTTCTTGAGAAAAATCAACATGTTTGACTTTTCTGGCAGAAGTCGGGTTCTTTCTTGGTTTATTGTGCTTCTGCAGTTCTCTTTAAGTAGCAAAATGCAGTTTAATAATCAGCTGGATATGCTCAAATTAACCTATATAGTTTATTATTAGGCTATTGACTGGCTTTATTTGTAAATACAGTGAAGTAAAAGCATTTTTAATGTGTAAGGTTTATTTAGGCTATACTGCAGAAAAAAATACTGTTTTTAATGTAACCGAATGTGTGTGTTAATTAAACTGTTAATATCATACTAATTTAGATATACCTTATGTGATTGACTGCTAGCATAAGGATGTGGATAATGTCCCATTAGTAACTAGGCAGTAGAAAACCTTTCATTTGTCTTTCTGCAGTTAATCCACTGAGAGATGCTTAGCCAGATTACTTGCGTTACCGCTCAAGAAAAGCTGTTTCGATTGTTGCAACATGCATTGTCGGTGTCCAATCGGGAAAAACAACCATCTTGACCGTTAGGTTCTCTCCGCTATTCTATTTAATTATTAAGCGCAAGCTCATGAGCTGTGTCTGTGCGAGTGTTGGGAGTTATGTGTGTGCGCTAGCGCAAGCCTCCTCTGAGTGCGCGCGCAAAGCCGAGAACTGTGAAGGCTTTTAAACTTGACGCGCTCGCTGTTTGGGCGGAGACACTAGCATTTCTCATGTGAGATCGCCAACTGTGCAGACGAATATCAGATATCACAAATTAGAAATGGTTGGTCAGGTAAAGTATGCTACTGTAAGTAATGTTTATTCAGCAATAATTCTCCAGTACCGAAAGCAGAACCGTTAACGTCAGAGCCTATCGATACTTCAGTCTTTTATATTTTAGCACTTGTACATCAATTTTTCATTTTCTCTCTTGCCAGTGCTTGGGCAGTGTTACTAGACCGCAGTCAACAGAAGCTCCAGTTAGTTCTATTACCACCGGCGCTCTTCATACCTGTGAGTGTGGATGATCCGCAGTGGGAGGAGCATGTGGAGGCCATGCCTGAAGGAGTCCAGCCTTTCATCATCTACGAGGAGATCACTGACATCTGGATCAACGTAAGATGCATCAGTAAATCTCAAGGGATTTAATCGAGCCTTATCTATGGAAATCCTAAGAGGCCATCTATTAAAATATTTTTTCTCTCTTGTTTTGTCGTGATCATGACATAACTTTGTTTTCTCGACATAACAAAAAGTGGTTTTGTTGTAAGAGCCTAACTGCAGCATGCAACATGTTAAAGGCGTTCAGAACAGCCATAATAATATGACTGCAAACGCTTGGGCTCATGATTAATGTACATTCATTATTATATTCATATATATGACTATATATCATTATTTACAATAATATTCCCTCAACTGTTACCATTTTAAAACAACTCTATACGGCGCAAAATAAGTTGCAGCATGTATGAATTAAATTATGAAGAATGTTGAAGATCCTGCTTTTGCTTCGATCTTTTCGGCAAGTTATTTACAATTACTTTAAAAATGTGCCATATAGAGTTGCTTTAAAATGGTAACAGTTGAGAGAATATTATTGTAAATAATGATATATAGTCATATATATGAATATAATAATGAATGGTATATTATGGCTATATTCCTGGTTTATTTCCGTATTAATTTCTTGTTTTGTTTCCAACAGGTCCATGATATTTTCTATCCCTTCATTCAAACATCTAACGACAAGATCAGCTTCCTCTGGGTGAACGAGTCACAAACGGGCTTCTGCCATTTGTACAGAATAACGAGTCTCTTAAAGCCAGGCTGCCATCAGTGGTCCAGAGAATACAGTCCTTCAGAAGGTCAGGCACTTGAGCTGCTAAATTATGTGAAGAGAACTGATAATAGAAAGAATACTAGAGGCCCTAACATACTTAAAGGGATAGTTCACCCAAAAATGAAAATTTCCTGTTAATTTACTTACTCACAGGTCATCCAAGATATAAGTGCCTTTCTTTCTTCGGTAGAACATTTAAAGATGAAGATTTTTAGCTGAATTTGTGGTCCTTAGTGATTCTCATAATGATAAATATCAAAATAAATACAAGAATAAAATTATAAACATACAAACAAGTCCAAATCAATAGTCATGACTAGGGCCTGACAGAATCTGCGGACATTTTTTGCTATTTCTGCACAGAATTTTCTCAACAATCTACAGATTTATGTGGAATGATAATAGGAGTATAGAAACTAAAACTTAAAATATGAAATAAAAAATAATAATTTTATATTATTTAATAATAATAATTTTCAACTTTTATTTTTAATGTTTACAATGCTAATCAAATTAGATCCACTTATTTGGTAAGCAAAGCAAGGCCTAATTCCAATTCTACCCCTTAGCTCTTCCCTTTACCCCTCGTTTTGCACGTGAAGGGGTAGGGGTGTCCTAATTCTCTTTAGCTTGAAGGCATAGGGCTAACGGAAAGGGCTAGATACTAGGGATAGGCGATACAAAAAAAATTTAATGCTGATACTTTTTGTTAATTTTTACGATACCGATACCACTTATTATTTAAAATGTTAATGTGCTTTTTCAAAATAATGTTAATTAAAATCATTACATGTAAACATATGTATGTGTG